>JADHZA010000257.1:0-31520 GCA_018831705.1 Torrubiellomyces zombiae
CAGTGCCAGCAAAGAGACCAGCGATGGACCCAAGACAGCAGATTGCGGCTATCGACTTGCCAGGACAGCCGGCTCTTGACATGACGGAGAAGCAGAGGGATGATTATATCAAAAGTTTCACCAAAAGATTTCCAAGTCTGAGCACGTTGGAGACGGAGTCTGCGCAGAGTCATGGCAATGGGCTGCGGCATACGTGAGGCGTGTGAGGGCTTTTGCACTGATATATCATCCTGTCACTGGTCGGAACTCCAATATCATATATATAGCGAATAGAAGGGCGGGGAGAAATAACCGATCACTGGCCATTTCACCTTCATAATGATTGTTGGTTGTGATGCTCGGGCTAACTGTAGTATCGTCGTTGTAATGCAACAAAGCGGGGCCCCATGCAAAATGCACCTTATCTTATCCTTCTTTTTTTACCCCAATAAAAAAGTTGAAGTTCTGCTTGACAGCTTCAACTTTCGACCACATTGTCCGCCTGCTCGCCAACATGGCCAAACGGAAGAGACAAGCTGCTGACAGCAGCGGCGTGGCCGTGGATCCAGCACCCGTGAAAAAATCCAAAGGAGCGGAAAAGCCCGCTCCCTCGCAGACCAAGACGAGCATCGCAACCGAAACGATACAAATCATTGCAGGCTCATACGACCAGGTTCTCCACGGATTCACGGCCACTTTTGAAGACGCAAAGGACGCCGACTTCGCCGACACATTTCTCTTCAACGCACATACTTCCGCGATCCGATGCGTCGCCGTGTCACCGCCCTCAGCGCCCGCGCCGGGACAGACGCAAAAGGTTCTCCTAGCCTCTGGCAGCACCGACGAGAGAATAAACATCTACAACCTATCCGCCCATCCGCCCAGCAGAAAGAACCAGGAAATGCTGGCCAAGGTGGCGCCAAGACCTATCCTGGAAAACTCCAAAAACCGCGAACTCGGCACGCTGCTACATCATGGCTCGACAATCACGGCGCTATGCTTCCCCACGCGGTCGAAATTGCTCTCCAGCAGCGACGACTCGACGATCGCCGTAGCTCGAACGAGGGATTGGTCCGTACTCAGCACGATCAAGGCGCCTATACCGAAGGTACAAGGTCGACCGAGCGGCGACACAGCAGCCCTGGGGGGCACGCCGTCTGGTGTCAATGACTTTGCGATCCACCCCAGCATGAAACTCATGATCAGCGTCAGCAAGGCTGAGAGATGTATGCGGTTATGGAACCTGGTTACGGGGAAGAAGGCGGGCGTGCTGAGCTTCTCAAGGGAGATGCTGCAGGCGGCTGGCGAGGGCAAGCATTCCACAGGGGAAGGGAGGAGGGTGGTCTGGGGCAGCGCAGACGGGGCGGATGAGTTTGCGGTTGGATTCGATCGCGACATTGTCGTGTTTGGCATGGATAGCACGCCGAAATGCCGGGTCATGGGGTCCGTGAAGAGCAAGGTGCACAAGTTTACCTACCTCGACGTGGATGACGATGCGGATACGTCTCCCCTGGCTGTGGCAACGGAGGACGGACGAGTCCTGTTCTTTTCCACCCGGTCTGAAGACCTGAGCGATTCCGAGGCTTCGCTCCCCGTGGCGAAATTGCTAGGCCAGCTCGGCGGCAAAGCAGAGGGCGTCTCGAGCCGGATCAAGGACTTTGTCGTGCTTCGCAGTTTGCAACCCGGTGTTTTGTACCTGGTCGCGGCGAGCAGCGATGGCAGAGTGAGGATATGGACGCTGCAGATGGCCGAGCTGAAGGTGGGCAAGGAAACGTCGCTGGGCAAGTTGGTGGGGACGTACACGACGGGAAATAGAATTACCTGCTTGGCTGCTTATATGATGATTGAGCGGCCGGATGGGGTGGCGGATAGCGAGGATGAGGCTGAGGAGGATAGTGAGGACGAAGACGATGATTCGGAGGATGATTAGGGTAAAAGGGATACGAGCTGTCCTTCTGGAGGAGAGTGATGCTCTGCAAGAGTTTCAAGATGTTGAGCTGTCTATATGAGATACGCTTATCGTGTCCCGAGTGACAATACTTGAGGATGCCAGTGCATGATGATCCAGTGATGTTGTCGAGACGTGGCTGCAGTATCTGTTCTACAGTACAATTCACAGAGATGACATGAATTCTACATTTGTTGCCAAATATCGAACGGCCGTCAATCACGACACTACCGTAAACGTCAAGGGTGAATCGATTCTGGACTCCATTCAGGAGCATCTACGAGTACTCATGCTTATGGTAGATAGAGTTGGCTCGACGTCTCGGAGACATACATCAAGATTGTCATTGGCTACAGGGATGTATTATTCGACCCGCATACGAGCGGCAGGACAGGTGAAGCTACCAGCCAACCGCTCGTATCGGCAAGAGTTGAGTCAAACAACACAGGGATGATTTGGCCTGAAGAGAGAAATAGGCGGTCGGGGTCCTGCACTCACCAGCCGGATCTCGTGCGTTGCGGTAATTTATTCACCTACTAAGGTATGATGAGTTACTATGATTTGTAATACCTCTTCCAGCTGGAGGTTATTGGAAGCGCAGAAATCGGATTGCGCTTATCGATAAGCGCGAGCATTCCCAAGCAAGATGCTCAAAATCCCGCCATAATTGGAAATGGCCATCTGGAAAAGACAGTCCCGTGCGACTCCATGTGCAGCTCCCCAGGTCAACCAGTTTTCTTCCGAGACACCTCAAGTCACCGCATCGGCGTCATTTACCCGAACATCTCCACTTCACCACATACGGAGCCAGCTCCTGCCTCCTCCCACGGGACTCTTCCGACAGCACTTTAGCACGCTCGAACCGCTGCATCGCATTGCGTCGCTCACAAGCACGCCTAGCAAGTCAAGGTCACTTCAGCAACCGATCCCAATCCGTGACCAGGACCTCTCATTCCTTTCAGTATTCCAGCCACTTGGACATTGGGCGGGAGAAAGCGAAAATTGTTCTTCTAAACGATCATCGAGAGAGCTCGTGACCTGGTCTAGCACTTCCACTTACTGCTACCGGAGGCGCGAGGGGGACGAGGACAGTCAAACTACCATTGCTTGCGCTTGCAAGCTTCTTTGTGCATCGCCATGGCAAATCAATTTGTCGGTCTGCATATGAGGGTGGTCCTTCGCGAACCTGCTGGGTATCGCCTTACCGGCACCGTTAGGAATGTCGAGGCCGGGAACAGCTTGACGCTCACAAACGGTAAGACCATTCTCCTCCTGAAACGTTTTGAGCTGGCTCTAATTATTTGATTCTCTCATAGTTTTCATTGCCGAAACCAAGGATTGGACGCCGCAGCTGACGATCGATGCCGCCAACATCGCAGACCTGTCAGAGGTTCCGCACGATGATTCTTCGACCACAACTCATCTCACCCCGGGCTCGGAATCCATGGCTGCTTCCACAATACCAAAGCAGCCGTCAAAGATCCCGTTTGTCGATCCGGCGATTCTCAGCATGGGCACACTTCCTCCCCCGCCTGCCACAATAGCTTCGACCTTTCAACACGATTCTACACCAGTACAAACATTCAACCCGCCGTCTGCAAGCTGGTCGACAAAAATTGATGACGAGAACTCGCGAGACAGGAAGGCTGAAAAAGAGCTGTTGAACTCCATCGCAAGCATGAGCGTTCATGAAGAGCTCAAGTCCAAGATGAAGAAGCCCCAGGATGATGCGCCGCAGCTTCAGGCGCAGAAGAAAAAGAGAGCTCGTTCACGGCGATCCAAAGGTCTCAAGGTCCAAGCAGACCAGCAGGAGGAGGCAGTGGTCGACGAAGCTTCAACGGCCAACGCCCTTGGTGCCCATGGAAAAGGTTGGAGACAAACACCAATCTTGGAAAGCACCCCCTCCTTCCAGCCCTTCAACTCTTTGAAGATGAATACAAAGGGCCGGCAGAAGCTCGACCCGAACGGATGGGCCTCGGAGGATGTCACGGAAGAGATGGGAGAGTTTGACTTTGAAAACAACCTGGCAAAGTTCGACAAGCGCACCATCTTTGATCAGATGAGGAAAGAAGACGAGGTTGACGACGCCAGCCGCTTGGTAGCTCATAATCGTCGGCCCAAGCCTGGGACCTCGGGGGGCAAAAACTTTCATTACACCGAGATGGTGTTGGAACAAGCCCCGACTCAGAACGCGGACTTTTGGAACAGCGAGGCTGACGTGGGGGTCAATGGACCAGAGAGAGCCAACGGGCGAGAGACAAAGAGTCAACAAAGCGCTCGACGTGCCGACAGCAAGTCTGGGCCGTCTCGACGGTCACAGTCTCGAAAGGCCAGCGCGGCTGTCGGAGCGACGCCTCTCAGCCGGGTCGACTCGACCGTACGTCTGTCTATGTCGTCGAGGAGATCCACTCCCCGACCCTCCTGCCGCGATGCTGACCACCGACAGCAACGCATCGAGCAGCCGGGTCTCTATCTGGTGCGATCCAACCGGCGCCTCGAAGCGATATCTACTCTTCAGATGCTCAACCTCGAGAACATAGCGGCCAATGAAATCGGCCTGAGCGAGGAGCTGATGGCCGAGAATGCGGGTAGGGGCATTGCCGAGGTGGCCGTCACCGCCCTGGCAGATCCGGCCCTCAAAGTGCGCTTCGGCGTCTCCGTGGCAAGCTCTGCGACAGACAGCAATCTGAGCAGCACGACGATTGTCGTCTTGGCCGGGAACAACAAGTCGGGCATTCGCGCCTTGGCTGCGGCTCGACACCTGCGGAACAGGAATCTCGACGTCGTCGTCTGCATCGTGGGCATCAATCGTGAGCGCGACCTGCTCGAGGACCTGAGACGACAGATCCAGCTATACCGAGCGTTCGGTGGCAAAGTACTCGGCAAAAACGAGTTTTTCGAACACCTCCGCAAAACTTCCACGTCATCTACGCCGCTATCCATCTCGCTCGTCATCGACGCCTTGCTAGGTCTGACAATATCCTTCGAAGAGCTGCGCATCGGAGACCAGGCCACAGTGTACGAGCTGATGGAGTGGGCCAACCGACACGAGGCATTCGTCCTGTCCATCGACGTGCCCACTGGCATCGATCCCACCTCGGGCAAGATTGCCATCATAGACGGGGCCCAGCTGTACGTGAAACCGCGGTACGTCGTGGCCGTGGGGGCGCCGAAAAAGGGTCTCCTCGAAGCGGTGACGCCGCCTGCCGACGACGAGGCCGGTCCGTTCGGCACCGCGGCTCAGGAGGATCAGTGGCGTCTGTTCATCGTCGACATGGGTCTGGGTAGCGCGGTGTGGAAAAAGGCCGGGACAAAGGTGCGCAAAGGGATCGATTTCGGTGGCAAGTGGGTGTTGGAGATGCAGTATCGAGGAAGGGAGGCGGATGATCAAGAGGAGTAAAAAGGAATTAATGACTGCAATGACATGGGAAGAGATGAAGGTTTGAAACCAAAAGAGGCGGCGTTTCATGTATATAGAAGTCCCTCGCGTCTATCCCCCCAGAGGAGGAGAGAGAGGCTGACCTTGGTTGCATATCGGCGGCGTTGATTTGAGCTTTTCTGGCTGTCGTTTGCTTTTCGTAATCAAAATTCATAGTATTGTATGACTGGCTCCTTCTCTGTCACTCTGCAAAATAGAATTTGATGCGGTGGTCACTCCCAGTTACTACCTACGTAGTAGTGTACGCGTGTAGTTTACTGCGTACGTTTTGACTAGAGTGGCTGACTCGTAAGCTCGGCTGCTATCGCGGGCCGCAGCACAGTGTGGTGTGGCGCCCCGGATCACGAGCGGATACGGATACTACATGCCTAAAACCACGCCCGTCTCGTGCTTCGCCCCTCATGGTTATGACCTCCCCCCTTTTGACGTTGAACCACCACTCTGTAATCTGGAAATACGACACCTCTGCGAGCCCATCGAGCCTCGACGTACGTTGCGCCGGGTCATCTTCATCGACCTCTCGCTCTTTCATACCTTGCCGAAGACCACCATACTATCGAGGCCATTCAAAATCCGCCACACAGCCCTTTAGGGCGAATCGCCCCAGTACACCGACGTACGGATGCGCAAAGCGCAGTCGCGCAAGCGATACTCGGGATTGAGGGCTACTTGAAGCGCTGACGACGTCCCATGGCGCACGACGACTAGCACTGCGTCTCCCACGTCGGATTCCGGGCCCCCGGGCCATCTGCAGCCGTCATGGCGACGGACGCGCTCTCGTCGGTTCTGCTCTCGACCGTTCTTTCGAGTGCAGCATCGTCCTTGTCAATGGCGACGGCGTCATCGACCCCAGACGTCACGGCCACGGCCTCCTCGACAATAGCCTCCGCCGCCGCCGCCGCAGCCAGCCAGACGAGCGACTCGAGCCTCGACAGCCCGGACATCTCGTCGAACCCTCACTTCTCCAACTTCCGCGACCCCTTCTACGCCTCGACCTTCCCCATGTGCTATGCCCTCGCGGCCACCACGGTGACGGCGTACATGCTCCTCATCATGCTCTTCGTCACGCCGAGGTCGTTTCTCGACGGCGGAATCGTCTACCTCGGCCGCTTTGGCCGGTTCACCCACGGCTCGCAGGGACAGAACATCGGCGGCAGGCCCTGGCTGCAGAAGGTGGCGGCCCTCGGCGTGGTTGTGTCGCTGACCATCGCCTCGCACGACACGTTCAAGATTGCGCAGGAGCAGTACCAGTGGAGAGCGCAGAATGCAAAGGCTCTGCAGACGTCTGTCATGGGCAGCACGCAGTTAAGGGCCATTCGACTCGTGTCCAATTTTTTTCTTTGGCTGGCGCAGGCGCAGACTTTGATTCGCTTGTTTCCGCGACATCGGGAAAAGGTCATTATCAAATGGGCCGCCTTTGCTCTCATCACGCTCGACTTTATCTTCTCGGCCTACAACAGCTTCCGACACCCCGGTAGCCCTCTTGTGACTCCGATGGCCGGTAGCTTCAATCATCCGATACCCGCGATGGGCTATTTGTTTCAACTGCTGCTCGGCGTCCTGTATGCCGCTTGGGTCATCTACTACGCCCTCATGAAGAAGCGGTATGCTTTCTACCACCCGCTCATGAGAAATATGCCTCTACTCGCACTCATATCTCTGACGGCGGTTTTGATCCCCGTCGTTTTCTTCATCATGGATATTTCGAAGCCTGAATTCACCGGCTGGGCCGACTACGTGCGATGGGTCGGGGCTGCAGCGGCCAGCGTCATCGTGTGGGAATGGGTGGAACGGATCGAGGCTCTGGAGCGAGAGGAGAAGAAGGATGGGATTCTGGGTCGGGAGGTCTTCGACGGCGACGACGTCCTGGAAGTAAGCGCCACAGACTCGGCTTGGCTCAGACACCGGAAGCATGGCAAGGGTCACCAGGGCAGGGGCGGTGACGGACTCCGACGAGATGGCGCCGAGACTGGGCTGAATGGCGCGGCGGAGGTAAGCCGGCGCCGTCCGAGCCATCTTGTCGATGGCGCGTGGCATGGCGTGTCATCGGCCTCGAGCAGGCAAAGAGACGACCCAAGCGGCAACCTCGCGCAGAGGCCACCAACGGCAGACGTGACAACTTCATCGTGGCCGTCACGGCCGCAGGCAGTCGTCACACCTGCCAGCCGGACCGATACGCCCAGTGTAGCCAGCACGGTGTATGCGATTCGGTATCAAAACACGCCCGACGCGACCTCAAACACACCAGAGATCTCACCAGGTCAGCAGACGACAACAGAAAGCGCGAGACAAGAAACTGCCTCCCCGGCCCATGAAATAGCCGAGGACAACGGCACAACAGGACAGGTCCGCTTCCCCGGGGAAAACATGCGCGTACACATACCGCCATCGACCGACGCCGAAGGGGAAATTGACTCGGCCTCACCCTCACGACCAGGGCGATGGCGAGCCTCATCAGGAACCTCATTATCGTCCACACACCGTGCATCAAACGACCTCTCAAGGGACGGACAGTCCTCCATCCGACTCGTAGCACCACAGCAAATGGTCCAACACGAAGGCAGCCGCTGGGACATCCGCTCAAGACTGGAGCTCTTCGCGGCCAACAAAGCCGACAAGCTGCGCGAGCGATTCCGCCCCACGACAGACACAAACAGCCTGCCGGTTCTGTACATCCCGCCGCCACGACGCAACGGCGCCGCCCTGCAACAGGTGCTCGAGGAGGAGGAGATGCTGAGCACGTCCCGGTCAGGCAGCGTGCGGAACCAGGAATCTCGATGGCGTCGCTCCGAAGACGCGCCCCAGTCCACGCCCTTGCCGGCCAATAACCCGCCGCTCTGGCCGGGCGTGAGACCGCGCCTCATGACGTACGAAGACGACGAGTCCTCGTACGAAGGCACCATGACGGAGACGCTGTCCACGGCGTCCCCGAGGCGCGAGACGGAGAGTCCAGACCGCGAACGAAGATATTAGACTGGGGGAGGATGTACTGGAGGCATTGTTGGCTTGGGAAAAGAATTTCGGGGGGGGGGTCTTGATGAAATCTATCGGCAAGGCGTCTGGATGGGAGTTTGGGGGTATACCAAAGCGTGTCGAGGCAGACTGTGAGACTTTGCGGGATGGCGTCTGGTCAAAGGTTTATGGAGACTTGGACGGACATTTATTTGGGTCTGGGATTTTCTTTTCTTCTCAGTGGGTGTTACTCTCCCCCTCTCTCTCTCTCTCTATATATATATATATAAGCAGCGTAGCGATTTTCTTCAAGAAGAATGCAGAGAGGCCAATGACGATCATGATATACAGGTCAGGTGTGCTACATACTGTGCATGTATGTATCTTCATCCCTCGGCACCTCGCAGGTACGTATTTACACCGGACAGGCGAGCAGCCGCCAAGTACCGAACGAGCTCGCGACCAATTAAACGACGTTTAATTTGACGGGTCCCAACAACGAGGATCAATCCCTACCTGACCTACCTTAACATGTGGGGGCCACCCAAGACGCCTGAAACCTTTCCCTCAGCACCGCCAACAGCCCTAGCCGGCCCAAAAAAAAAACGCCCTCTTCTCTTTCTCTTCTCTCTCACACACCCAACGAGACCACGATTCGACGAGAAGAAACCACAACGACGAACCACCATCCAAGGGACACCAATCCCTACTTCTATTTCCCACCCACGAACATCCGAACCGCCGCACGCACACCGAGGAAGCTTTGTCGTCTTTCCCAACTTCGCTCTTGGTTCCGGGGGGAGGTGGACATCAAGATAGGGGGGTGGGAGGCCAATTCCACACAGTGAATCATGTCGGGCTCAGAGCCCTTTCCGCTCCTCGCCTCCCCGGCGGACCAATTGCACAGCCTGACGAGCGATGGCACACGGAGACGCAGGAAAAGCAGCGGTCTAGGACGGGAGATCCGCGCAGGCGACACGGGCGCTCCGGCGTTGGCGACCAGTCGAATCAGTCTGAGCCCGACTGTCGAGGGCTCCTCAGAACCAAGGCGCATCATGAAGCGTCGTCGAGCTCGGGGCTGGCTCTCGCGCGCCCGCCAGCTCGCCATCAAACACACCTGGATCATCCCCTTGGCGATCCTGCTGCTCATCCTGGCCGGGTACGCCGTCCACCCGCGCCCGACGAACCCTTTGCACCACTTCATCTTCCTCTCGTACCGACTACCACAGCACGATGCATCATCAGAACCAATTCACTACGGCAAGGGAGTATGGGACTTCGCCTTCGTCGCCTTCTACACCGTCGTGCTATCCCTTACGCGCGAGTTCATCATGCAGGAGCTGCTGCGTCCGCTGGCGCGCAGGACGGGGCTCAGTCGCGCCAAGCAGGCCCGGTTCATGGAGCAGTTCTACACGGCTATTTACTTCTTCTTCCTCGGCCCGGCGGGCATGTACGTCATGAGCCGCACGCCCGTGTGGTACTTCAACACGGCCGGCATGTACGAGACGTATCCGCACCGCACGCACGAGGCCGTCGTCAAGTTCTACTACCTCTTCCAGGCGGCGTACTGGACCCAGCAGGCCATCGTGCTGGTGCTGGGCATGGAGAAGCCGCGCAAGGACTTTAAGGAGCTGGTGGGCCATCACATCGTCAGTCTGACCTTGATTGGACTGAGTTACCGGTTCCACTTCACGTATATCGGCATCGCCGTGTACACGACGCACGACATTAGCGACTTCTTCCTCGCCTCTTCCAAGGTGCTCAACTACGTCGACCATCCTATCGTCGGCCCGTACTTTTTCCTCTTCGTCTGCGTCTGGATCTACCTGCGCCACGTGATCAACCTCAAGATCCTGTGGTCGCTGTTCACCGAGTACCGCGTCGTGGGGCCCTTTGTCATGGACTGGGCGGCCGAGCAGTACAAGTGTCCGCTGAGCCAGTACATCACCATCTCGCTCCTGGCCTCGCTCCAGGCCCTCAACCTCTTCTGGCTGTTCTACATCATCCGCATCGCCTACCGCTTTGTCCGGGACAGCACCGCCGAGGACGACCGCTCCGAGGACGAAGAAGACGACGACGACGACGTCAAGACCCCCTCTGTGCCCCTGCTCGAAGTCAACGGCAAGGCTGTCGCGGCCAATACCTCTTAGCCTCGAATGATCCTCTTCTCTGATAAACATTCTCTTGAGATGCTCTGTTTTTTTTTCTTTTATACAGACATCTCGTCTTCATTTTTCACCTTTCCATCTCATTATTAATTTCACAACCTCATGTACATGCGTACTCGCTCATAGATTTTACTTCCTTCTTCGCTTTGTATTGTATCTTCACTGTCCTCCTCCTCATGCATGGCTGCATGTATGGAGACGGCGCATTCCGGATGGAATTCGTTTCCTCCGTCAAGGAGCCGTGCTAATGGATGGAGCCAGCTTTTTACTGTACTATACTTTACTCTTGACTCGTTTCCCCGTTACAAGGTGTTTGGAAACCATTGCTGGGGTATGGGTCCCTTCTTGCTTGACGAGGTCAAGCTCGGACGCATCGCCAACTTGGTGCGACATCGTTGGGTTCTACTTGTGGACTGGATATGAAATAGTGAATGCTCTCCCGGTAAAAAGCTACATTTATTGTTGGCCCGATACGTTGCTTGCTCGGTCGTACACACCACGGCACGCTCACAGGATGGGATGGGATGAAACGATATGGAGAGACTTCACACACACAAGGGGCCAGATAGATCGGTTACTCTTTTCCCCTATTTTGCCCTGCCTTTTCTAACCTACCGCGGCCCTCCAGGCAAAGGAGGAGGAAGGCTCGTTGCAAAAGCTAAATACCGAGCGCCCGCTAAACGCCCCAACTGTGTAAAAGCACCTCTCTCCCTTCTCGAGAGACATCCATATATGCCTTTGGAAAATTCAATCCCTCTGCAACCCATGCTGCAGAGTCATATGCGTGTGCGAATTAACTATATCCTTTTCCCGTCCTGGTAAACAGAAAGGCAAAGCAAATCATCCCATCCGTGACCGGAAGATAGGTAGGTGCAAAGGATGTGCCGCATTACGGGGAAACCCGTCCTCAAACCTGGACCAGAGTCACATTCTGTCTCACCCCTTGCGTCTAACCATGATCAATTCCCTTCGAAGTCAGTCTTCATGCAAAACATGAACCCGCTCTCGGAGCTCAGCCCAATGGCGAACTCGCGTAGGGTGTGGCACCAACACTAACAATGCCAACTAATCCGGTCTCATGTCGTGCCATCCGCCTCTCGGGGCAGTCCGGACAATCAAGCAAAAGGCGAAAATAGCCATATCAAAACGTATTTGAGTTGGAAATCGAGACCGAGGCATGATGCGGCCTCGGTCTATCGGCGAGAACCAAGGTCAATCGACAGTGAAGCCTTGCGCACGTAAAGCCAGTTTGAAAGGACGACGGCACTGATTGCCACGCCTGATATTCGAGCCCCAAAATGGGCTGCTTCGTAAAACATAAACGATCCGGAACGCCATGCCAATGCATCCGCATGCCATATTATTAAAGCAAAAATAGATAAAACGCTATTGCCGTCAAGTTTTCGTTTGAGCTCGAGGTGCAGATGTCGGCCCCTTCACCTCGATCAACCGGTAAAGGTGCTGGAGGAGCGATCCGAGTCGAAGAACCAACGGCAATCCACGGCCCTTGCCATTGGGCTACCATCGACATAACGAGTCGAGGAGAGGCCGTTGTCGGTGGAACAGCCAGCTAGCAACTCGCAAAACGCTTTCATTTGAGAAATCTGAACCTATGGTTTGTGTCCTGATCGTTCGTCTCCATGTGTCGACCCGGCATCGGATGACGCAGAGGAGCTAGACGATGATGAAGCTGAGGTGGCGTGGTCACCTTCTTCACCATGACCGGTAGTATGGCCTGCCAGCGTAGCAGATGACCCGAGACTATGGTAGCCATCCAAGACGGTGTCCTCGGCGCTCTGACTGCTCATGTTGGCCCTTCTCATCGCTCGAGCCGCTTTCAAGTGAGCCTCCCTTGCTGCACTCAAAGCCCGTTCAGCTCGGATTTGTTTCTCCCACATGGCGGCGTATCGGCCATCAGCAGCGAGGAGGTCATCATGTGTACCTTTCTCAACGATCTCTCCAGCATGAAGAACGATGATTTGATCGGCGTGGGTTATTGTGGACAGTCGATGCCTGAGTGAAAATTGTCAGCAAGTTCATTCCAACAAACAAGTTTTTTCCGCGGGTGGAAGAGTCTGTTGAAACGTACGCAATGATGAGAAGAGTTCGGCCTTCTCCAATGTTCCACACATTGTCCTGAATCTCTTGCTCCGTGTGAGTGTCCAGCGCCGATGTGGCCTCGTCCAACATGATAATGCGAGGTCCCTTTAGTATAGTGCGAGCAATGGCAACACGCTGCTTCTCTCCGCCACTGAGTCTCAAGCCTCGTTCTCCAACCTGCGTGTTATACTGATCGGGGAATGCCATGATCCTCTCGTGGATACTGGCTTTGCGGCAAGCCTCGTGTATTTCCTCGATGGTAGCTGATGGCTTGGCGTACCGCAGGTTGTACATGAGTGATTCGTTGAAGAGGGACGTGTCCTGGGGCACGACACCGATATTTCTGCGCACGGAATTGATGGTCAAGTCCTTAACATTCTTGCCGTCCAGCTCGATGCTTCCCTCGTGGCAGTCGTAATAACGGAACATGTGCCGGAACAAGGTCGACTTGCCGCCACCCGACTCTCCAACAAAGGCCGTCGTCGTGCCGGGCGCACATTCGAAGCTGATGTTCCGCAGGGCAGGCTTGCGCCTGTCGTAGGCAAACGTCACATTGTTCCAACGAATTCGACCTTCGAAATCCTCCAGAGGCACCGCGTGAGGAGTGTCCACAACGGTGGGCTGAATCTTGAAAAGCTCTAGAAGCCTTTCGCCGGATATCATGGCCTGCTGCACGGTCCGATAGAACGAGCCGAAGAAGTTCAGCGGCCCGTGAAGCTGCGTCAAATAGGAGACGATAGTGAACCAGTCACCAGTACTGCGCAAGCCCATGCCGACCTGCCAGCCACATATGAGGGCGGCGGCGATCCGGCCGATGTTGAAAACGAGCGTTTGGCAAATGTTCATCATGACCATGCCCATCTGAACCTTGATCTCCGCCTTCTGAAATATTTCGACCTTGTCTCTGTATCGTTTCGCCTCAAACTCTTCGGCATTGAAATACTTGACCGTTTCGTAGCTGGATATCGAGTCGTTCTTGACAGCTTCTTCTTCACGATCTGCGTTCGTCATCTCCCTCCTCTGGTCGGCCCTTGTCGCGGCCATTTTGATGGTCATGTAGAGATACCAGCACGTGTCCACAAAGTTGATCTCCGCATAGAGCGGTCCAAAGTGGATGTAGAACAAGGATATAGACAGAAAGAGGTCGAACAGCATCGGCACCACCTGAAAGCTGATCTGCTCCAGGAATTGATTGATGGCCGAGCCCTTGTTGAGGGCGGATAGCACCTCGCCCGTGCGCTTCGAAAGATGAAAGTCCAGGCTGAGACAGTGAACGTGATTGAAGGCCGCAGTCGTCAGTTCTTGATAAGAGTATTGTGATACAGGTATCCAAAGTAGCGAGCGCGCGGCTCCCAGCAATCCGGTTTGGCCCTGGAGAATCCACATGACGCCGAGCAATGAGAAATCTGCGAGGGGGAAGTTTGCCATGGTCAGAGGTTCCCCTTGCTTGACCAGCTGGATGACGACTTGGAGCTTGTTAACGACACGTCCGATCTGAAAAGGTACTGCGGCATTGACAATTCTTTGCAGCGCCACGAGGAAGAAGCAGACCAAGACATGGAGCTGGAGGGGACGGCTGTCCTTCGGCCACAGGTAAGGGAAAAACAGAGAATAACCCCGCAAGTAATCCCACCAATTTTTTCGGGGAAGCTTCTCTGGCCTATAAAAAGCCGTCGTATCCTCTTTTCGAGAAGAAGAGCGACCGCGAGTCTTTGTGGCACTTGAGGTCGTCCGCTTGCGGTTCCCAGGCTCCTGCGACGCTTGACTGCTCTGCGTCTGGCATGATGCGGAGCTGTGCCCATGAAGAAGGGGAGTTGATTCGGAGTAGCGTCCCTCTTCCAGCTTGTGTAAGCTCCAGTTTTGCTGGACTTTGCGAACCCAAGCAATGGAGAAGAAGGCGATGGCGGCCATCATGTGAGCGATGCGGACAAAGTAGAGAACAATATCGATCTTCGTCCACGAGTCGAGGCAGGTGTCCTTTTCCAGCCCATCCGTTCTTCGCATGGAGCGTACAAAATGACAGTCCACGGCTGCTATGAAGGTGGTGGTGACGAGGATCAGCTCTCCTGTCAACGCCACTATCCACATGACGAGATGGACAAAGTTTGGCCCTTTTCGCCAATCAAAGAGGGAGAAAAGAATGTATAGGTGAAAGAATGTGGCGCCGATGATATGAACCTAAGCGTGGGAAGCAACAGTTAGCATTATGCTCTTTGGAACACGATAAGCTCATCCAAGTCCGAGGCTTGCATGCGAGAAAGTGCACCATATGAATCATGTCGGGTGAAAGACTTACCACCGTCCATTCGCCAGCCCATGGTAGACCGCGTCTTGTCCATTCGGAGGGGTCTTCATACCAAAAGGCATGCCAGAACATAGAGGCGCCTGTCCCGACATAACTCAAGAAGATTATGGCGGCCAGGTATCGGAAAACATTCTTGGACGTTCGACCGAAGCTGGGACCAAGCTTTCTCTCCGCATCGCCACGCTTCTTGCTCTTGGTGATGGGCAAGGGCTTGCCGCCGGGCCCTCTCACGGTCGGCTGAACGAGATCCTCGTCCTTCTTCGCATTGTAAACGCTGTACCAAGCAGCACCGACGATGAACAAGACCAAGAGTATCAGAGCGTAAAGATACTGCGTTCTTCGGAGAATAGCATCTGTCAAGTAAGGGCTGTTGGCGCCGGGGCCATCGTATGAAGGTTCGTGGGGCGGTTTCTCATCAGCAGTGCCCATGGCGGCCTGGGTGAAGGGACAGCACCGAAGTTAGCGCGATTTCTTGATAGATCTTGACTCCTCGTCGCTTTCATGCCAGCTCTGGAAGCGAAGCCGCAGAATAGCTCAGGAGATTAATATGGTGTTGATGTGGAGAGAAGACAAGAATGCAAGCGACAGAGCGTGGTGGGGGTGAAATACAAAGACAGAAAGAAAGAGTAGCACAATGACAGCATCACCAACGAGCAGCGAATATGTATCACGACGACGATGACGCCAATCCGGCAGCCCAAGTAGCGCGAGTGGCACACGGGGAAGACTGACGAGCGAAGGGGAGGGGGTAGAACAGAAACGTACGTACGGAGAGAAACGGCGTGTGCAGTTCACCTGTAGCGAATCATTGCCCTTGTTTCGTGCAATTGGCAGAAGCTGGTGATGCAGGCGGGCGATGCAAGGTGGTATGAGAGTCGCAGGCTGGAAATGGAGGCAAAGGCGGAGGGTTAGCGGGGGACAAAAGGAGGTTTCGTCGAAAGAAGCTTTGCGGAGAGAAAGTTCAAAGACGTTTGATGGGAGAGGTGAAGTGTGGAGGTTGAAGTCGAGGTGTGAAGTGTGAGACGTGTGCAGAGACAAAAGTGTACCTCGAGGCGTGCGGCGGGTGGGGGAGGGGGCAGGCAGGCGTGTCCTTCTGGGGACTAGCATGTACAAGGATCGGTAGGAAGCGTCGCCTGATGGCTCGAGGCAGTGACATGTCCCCAGCATGTATCTCCAGGTAGCCAGCGACGCGCATAAAAGGGCCTATGCACCAGTGCCTCGGTACCAGTTTTCAGTGTCTACTTGTACCTACTTGCCCTAGGGAAGCCCGAGGTGTAGCGTTAGCAGGGCAAATGCAGTGCCCAGTGGGAGAGAGATGCTGCCTACTATTCACCTTGATCCTTGGGTACCGTCCTGGGAGATTGGCCGTCGCTCCTTTACACACTTTGCATTTGGGTTTCTGTTCTCGTGACAGGTGATTACACGACAGACACGACAGACGAGCGAGTGCCTGATTTATAGACTGAGATTCTCGAGTAAGTCAAGTCAAACGGCGTGTGAACAGGGTCATGTGCCATGAAACAGCGTTGATCGCTTGGCATTTTCATGAAAATTTAGTAACAGCCGTTGATTGCTCAACATTGTCATCAATATCTAGCAATTAAAGCACACGCCATTGACTCGACTTGGTCAATACGACCCTTCCATACGATGTGGCATGGCATGGGTGTATATTCCGTAGACCGCAGGCCAGAGTGCATGATGCATGCCCCAATACACCTGGGAGCTTGGGAGCCAGCACCCAGCAGGCCAGACCAGGACCGAATTGGACCGGGGTTCAATTTCGGGACTCTTGCGCGAGGGTGGTGGGTGTGGGCGAGTGAATGCGCGTGTGCCAGGGTGTGCATTTCCGGAGGGGCGGCACCAGTTTGGGGGGAGGGGCCGCCACCTGGACACCCCTCGGTGGCCTCCAAGCCCTCCAAGCCCTCCAAGCCCTCGGGCTATAACAGCACGCTACTCCGTACATGCAACGGTAACAGTTGCCGGTACGCTTGCCTACACATAATACTAGAGGGACTAGACCTTTCCAGGGCTGTGCTAAGTGTTCAGGAATGCATGTTATGGAGAAAGATCCCGAACGAGATCCAAGGGCCAGCAAACAACACGTGCTGGCTGGCTGACTACCTGTGGATTGCCTCCCCGGAGAGGCAGCCATATTAGGCACTCGGTAGAAACTCATCTGAAGAAACGACTCGGGTCCATGGGTCTTTGGGTCTTTGGGTCGCCGGTACCTGAATGGAAATCCTAATCAAGTTTCGGCCGTGAAGAACGGGACTGCTGGAGCTGCTTCCATGTGACGGCAATGTTTGTCCGGGGAGACCCGTCTGCAGTCTGCAGGCACTTTACAACGAATGTTCGAGATGCCATTGCAGAAACTTGCCGGTGATGTTGCTGTCCTTGCACATGGTCCATGGATCGGTCTTTGCGTAGCTCAGCGCCGCGGGCAATTCTAGAATGATTCCAACAAAACAAGCAACCTTAACTTGTACGTCGTTGATTTGATATGAAGGATCGCTGGGAGCCCGGACGACGACCGATTCTCGAAGCCACTCTACCCTTTTAGCCCCGGCTATAAATTCATGTGGGCCATGGACCGAACGGCGACCGACGTCTGCGTCGGAAGAAAGAAAAAGCAACTGTCTCGCGCATGCTCGGCCGTGATACTTCCCTCTACACCTCGATCAAAAATATATATAGCTTTTGAACGTCCACAGGGATCAACGGTGAGAGAGGAACGAGACTCTCCGTCGCTTGTATTCCCGGGACTGTATGTATGTGGTATATGCAGTGTGGGAAGGTCAATATGTATGTATCTCCCGGGAAATGTAGGTGGCTTGGTGGAGAGCGTCTAAGCCGCTCCGAGCGGAATCAGCTGACTGGGTCCAATAGGCCGGTACAGAGGCACGAGAAAGAAGCCGCAGGAGAGCCCGCCCGCCTCACATATATGATATTACAGATACGGCCAAAAGAGAAAGTCACCCCACCCCCTCCGGACTGCGCTCTGTTTTAGTGGAAGCCTGTGACATTCTTTTCTAGGGAGAGATCATGGGGCAATGAACAGGGAACGGAGCAGACATGGCCAGAAACGACGACACACTGTCTCGCGGATCCGAGGAGATTGCATTAAATGGGAAAGCCATCGGAGACAGGCTGCCCGAGTGAGACATGATTCAATATGTAGGATCCTCTGGTTGGGGGCCGTTCAAAGATTGACGTGATTAACTTTCGGTCATCCAAGACATTCGGAACAGCCATATGTACGCTGTGAGAATCAGGCTTCGTTCTGGCCGCGATATCGGTACCACAAGCTTTTCTGTACGTGACTAGATGCCGTGATGAGGATAGACGTTTACTAGTAAGTAGAAGCCAATCGACAACAAGGCATGGCCAAAGCACCAGTGCGCCATGTAATACTCGTTTAGTATCCGTGCCTGGATCTCCAGCCTGGTTATTGAAGAAACCGACGCCCAGGTGGAGCAACGGTCTCAACCACCGGGGATTTCTGATAGAAGTCGAACGGTAATTACATACTTAGTGATCGACTCCTAGCAACAGCCTCGTGACCGTGATTCACTCGGAAACCAGAGAGAGGTGGAGGACGTCAGCCGCCAGGGTCGATGCTAGCGGAGAGGCGGTGCGGCATGAGACCCTGATCTCGTGCCACAGATCGACACGAACTCGTGGTCAAAAGCGCCACCGCACCAATGACCCATCCGATATATGTGCGTCTGTATACTTGTACACAATTCCTCGTCGATCGCCTCCACGCGCTTCATGTCTCGTGCTCTTAACGTCGCATGCCCGCATGGTAATAACAGCAGAACCAGGTCGAAGCCAGGCAGTCAGTGGACCAGGGCAAAGCTTTGCTGATCAGCAGGGGCTGGCTACGTACAGTCGTCGGTTATCGCCGGGGCCCGCTCACGGAACCTCACGTTGAGGATTCTGTGGGCAGTGGTGCGTTCAGTTCCCCCAGGTCTTTCTCACATACAGTCTTCTACTGGTATTAGCGGGCACTAGTCCTGTAGTATTGCTTGTAAGTGGTATCATTGATGCTGGTAGTGAACAATTGGACCTGGCTATTCATGCACGAATCCATGTCCTGTTGAACGCTCCCTTATTCCGCTGCAAATGGATCAAGCGTCCTGTTTCAATCAATGCCACGCAAAAGTTAAATGGGCATTCCCTCGTATATATGAGTAACCAGTTGTTGGTGAGTGTGCTGGCGGTATTAAGGTTCACACCACACATCCTCCGCAAGTTAGTGCTCCTTCAGACGACGGGTATTACCCGGTCGTAAGGATTCTGAAAATACAGGCCGGCAGGTACTAGTGGCTGTTGCCTTAGGTACAGGTAAGTATGTAGGCAGGCACCTGCAGCTACACCACCTCCATAACAAGTCCGTGGCTACCAACAGCTCAGCTTGCAAACGAAGTTTGACACGTAACGGCTGGTTTTGTGATAGAGATTGATCCCGATCTCTTTCGACCTGCGTCATGCATCGAATTCGGCAGAAGGCGCCAGAACGGCACGGGATACGATGCGGAAGATGGTCTTCGCTCGGACTAGCAGGGTGTAGGGTAACAGTGTTACGGGCAAGCACGTACATACAGCATGGCTGTATCTACTCCAATAGTACGGGGCGAGATCTAAGGTATGCAGCAACCTCTCCACATGGGGGTATCGACTCCATAGACAGTCGCGCTTTGACCAGAGTACGTGCGTCGTGTAAGTGCCAGGAAGAGGCACTTGTCGAATCCTCACAGGCAGGGAGCAATCCCGTCGCACCGAGGCATCGAGAACGCATCTCTTGAATAGTAGGCTTTGTAGGAACTTTGGGCAAACTCACTGGATCCGGC
The DNA here is from genome assembly GCA_018831705.1 of Torrubiellomyces zombiae. NCBI lineage: Eukaryota > Fungi > Ascomycota > Sordariomycetes > Hypocreales > Ophiocordycipitaceae > Torrubiellomyces > Torrubiellomyces zombiae. The sequence goes on from JADHZA010000257.1 coordinate 19,748, forward strand.
TTCTTCGACGACCGTCGTACTCGGGTTAACAATGGGAACAGAAGTTCGGCGTCCAAAGTTGACGAGATTCCGGTAGATTGGGTACGGCAGCCTTCAGCTATTTCCTGAGTCGAATCGTAATGGAGCACCTAGTATTGGCAGGCCCGCGATGGGCAACCTCGAATTGCAGAGAGGTCGCAACCTTTTCCTACCTGCATCCATCGAGCCATACAAGTAAGCAAAAGATTGGGCCATGTCTTTGCCGTGGCACGCTCGGCCGGTCCGGGGAGAGAACGTGCATATGCATATGCAGAATCATGCATGAGTGGACACACCAAGTTCGAGATACAAGTATGTACGCAGGGACGCAAGTATCTCTTTTGGAGGTAGCATTACAGATACTAGTAATACTACCTATGTACTACTTTTAGGTTTTAATAGTTTACCTCTGGTTCAGTTGAGCTTGCCGCGACTCCTCGTTTTTCTGCACCTTCGTTCCTGCGGAAGCTGACTTAAAGCTACTATCAAGTGATGAATCGTATAAGCATAGTGTTTTCGATACGGTTTATGATTGGTGACGTATCAGAAGCACACTTTCTGCCAATTCCTTATAGTAAAGTTCTGACTTGCATGAATGGACTTACACACACACATACATACCTTCGTTCTGCTGCCTCTGGTCGAGAATCCATGCCGAGAGACAATTCACCATGTCCTGGCTTCCGCAGAGACTAGCCAGAATTGGGCACAAAGAGTCAGCTCGATCGTGGCGCCGCACGAGATGCAGATAACGGTACGAGTAGACACTGGGGATCCTTGATTTGCCTGCTTGCCAGTGGCTATTTGTCTGTCTGTCACTGGTGTGGAGTTGGATGCCCAACATTGGGGAGCATTGGCCACAACCACTTGGCTGTTGCATGTTTAAGTGTTAACATTACTTGATGCGGCCTTTCTCACGGGGATGAGGTCGACATCACCGGAAGTGGTTTCCGTCCAAGCCGCGTCCCTATAATTAGCCCGGGGTTACATACCACGCCGGGGAGAAGGAAGAGAGTAGCCAAGCCAAAAAGGTCCTAAGATGAAGGTGGCCGTGGGCTCGGACTTCTATGATATCCAAGCTTCTGAAATTGAGGGGGCCTTGCGAATAACGAGCACGGGCTGGCGTAGGGTTGATCGTGACATTCTCGATCGAGGGCCAAAGATATCGGGTTACAGATTGTTGTCTGGTGGGTGGTCATTTGAGATCTCGCCTTGTCTCAGGAAATACATAGTCCAGCAACGTGAAGGTTTGAAGTTACGAGCCAGCGAGCTGGTATTGATTACGGAGTAGATCGTACCCGATTCTTCTTCGAATTAAATGGCGCTCGCTCGCAGGGGTGCCGCTTTATGTCGCCGGTGCCTGAAGTTATTGGACGGTGACTCCGGCGTAGCGAGCATTTGCGAGCTCGAATCTTGTACATATTCCGTACTTGTATGTACATACATATGTATGCAGGTATTGATGACTTACTTGTATACATGACACGCTCAATTGACACGATGCGTACTTGTAGGGAGTATTACTCCGTACAGGGGGTGCACATGGCTTCCAACAAGGGCCCGGTTCCGGCACGACCCGCATGATGGTCCCTTCCTCGTTCCCGCGCCGCAAAGAACGTGTATCCGACTTGCGCGATATTAGCTGTGACCGGTAGGCAATGCACGTATAGCTGTTGCGGTTGCTGCCAGTGCAATGCAGTGCCAAAGGGATGAGCGAATGCCCCCATCACCCAAGCTGTACTGCAACATTGCTGATGCTACAAGTAGAATGCATCAATTAGTCCAGTATTCCAGTAATAGGCTAGTCCATTAATGAATGGGCTCGGGAAGCCACGCGAGATGGTCCACAGGTAGCTGCCAGTTTTGAGTTCTCACCTTTCTCAGACAGACAAGTGCCGATGCCGAGTAGAGGCAGAGCAGGGTAGGCAGGAAAGACCCTTAACCGTATTTTCGCGTGGGTGGTACGGCTACTGCCGTCAGCTGCACTGCACACCTCCACCGGTCCTGCTACTAGTCGTAGTAGTCGTTGGTAGCAGATAGGTCTACATAGTACGTACTAGAAGTGAATACTGCCGGACAAGGTGTCCGAGGTGGAAGTCTCAACTGGCACTTCCTTCTGTTGTCGACCGGAACAGAATCGAAGAGGGCACCACTAGGTACCAAGTTTTCGCCACGTCCACGTCCTGGCCCCGACTTCTGGTCATCTCGTACTCGTACACGATCCAATCAATTCAATCAACACGGCGTGAGAGATTCATCAAGAACGGATTGCGCTGTCCCTGTACATCTCTCTGACTTGCTCTCCTCACCGCTCCTGCTCATGGGTGCATCGGACCCCTCCCCGTGGCGCTTGAGCTGCATCTGGGCCACTCTCGAGCTCTCCGTATTGAGACCACGTCAAGTCAAGGAACTTGTTTTGACATCTGGAATCCCTTACGTCGGGCCCGGAGATCCCAGCCCACCAAGTCATGTATCCTGGTCTTCACCATCGTCTCGTCATTCCGGTCGATGGGCGACAGGGAGCCAGCCCCAGCAAGATCCATTTCATGGCTCGTAAACAACCTTGACTTGGCCAGGAGCACGGATCTTGGAAACCGGAGCTCAGATAGTATTGAGAAGACTGCATCTCGCACAGGCTATCATGGACCCCCATGCCCTCTGCGGCCGGCACTATCCTGGAATGAGTATCTGCGACCGAAAGACGAATTCCAGACAATTTTCCGTGGTTTTGAGCAGGCTTAAGACTGCTTAAGGAGGCCCGATGGGACAGTATCAGGTGTGCTGGGAGGCCACTGCCGTCCAATCAATAGCGTCAACGTCTGGGGTATACCGGACTCGGACCTCCCTTTCCAGCCCAAAAAAGCTCCTCATTCAGGCATTTTGTCTCCTGGACGAATCTCCGTCAAATGAGGTAGCGCATCCAATGGCTTCCACAATTTCGGCCGAGCATGGGAGATTGTGAGGCGCACTGCTCAAAATTGGCGACGTGGTATCATTCCACGTACATAACGCCGCACTGTCCACCAGAAACTGTCGTTGGAACGATATGCGGGATTCAAGCCACCTTGACAGTCCGCGGCCCGGGGGATTGGGTTGGAGCAGCCGTGAGACGTGGACTGAACGAGCTCCGCCCCCGGACCCTCCCGCGTTGTTTGTCACCTCTTCCATGCTAGTTTCCGCTCTCTTCCGCCTGTCATCAAGGCAAGCCACTGGGCCATCTACATACATACTAGCTCTCCATGCCCTGCCTCATGCTGTGGAAGACTACTTTCCGAGGACGCTCACTGGGTACCTGTGAATTGAAGCCTCCAATTAAGAGTCTCGGGTCCGCACAGTGGTCATCGCTATAGCGTCCAATACAGCATTCTGTGCGAGCGGGCGACCCACCGGGCTGCCTCACACAAGGCTTTTCGGTCTGCTACGAGCTCATTGTTGTGTAGCCAAGGGGTCGCACGGGGAGGCTGGTGATGAACGGGATCTGGAAGCGACACAACGGCCACAGCCTTTCCTCCTCGTATCCAAACCCAGTCTGACACGCTGGTCGAAAGGAAGAAAAGCCACGATCGCTATCGTTCCATACGCAAGACTCGCGAGTTGCTCATTGCTCATGGCTACCCTCGCCATGTAGCTTGTTTGTTGTGAATGTCTCGCCGGTGTGGATGTGTTAGGACTGCTACCGGCGAGGACGGTCAGGGCCCCGTTGGCTGTCACCGCGTTGTTAGGCCAAGACTGGCTCAGCTAAGACAGGGTAGGCACGCCATGCATCCGTCCGTCGTCCCCGTCCTCCGGTGGATCTACCCGGCCGGCAGGCTGGGACATCACTCCCGCCAGAGAGCAATCAACCTCTCATACCAGTACAAGTATAAAAGGCTTGGCAGGGCGCTTTGCTAAGCGAAGCAATCATGACTCTCGATCTGCTTTGGCAATCTGTGGGTAGCTTTCCCCCAACATTCGTCTGTCCTGCGCCGTGGTTTCGGGACACTTCCCATTCTCCTATCGCCATAATTCTGTCCAAGCTCAGAGACAAAGACGTCATAACTCGCACAGTGTGATTCGACCTGCATGGCGGTCCTTGACATATGCAGCATTTGCTTTAGACGGTCGTCTTTGATGGTTGTCGCACCTCGGTCTCAGTGGGGAAGCATCGTCCCGGAAAACGCAAAGATGCTTCCGGTCCCTCAGCTCCTACATGCGCATGAGTCGTTGGCACCGAAACCTTGCGTCCCGAGATTGCAAACGTTGGCTTTTTGGCAGTCTTCCAGGCCACTACCAACAAAGCCCACCCCTGTTGCCTGGCCGTAATTACGGCGTCACAGTTCCGAGATGTGTATTTTCGTGGACATACACAACGGGGTGACAGCAATGGAGAGAATGCTTATGCGATTCAGCCTCAACTACGGAGTACTGGTCACGCGCCCTGGAAATTACGTAGACAGCTTGATAGGTTACTCATAAAGAGATTCGTGGCTGGCCTCGCCACTCTCATCCAAGCCGAAAGACCTCGGATTCATGCAACGCAGGTAAAGTCGTTGCGAGCGGTGCCGTATATCAGCCTACGAGGATGCGAGATCAGCCAACTACGTCGTTCGAGAGTCAATCGTCCAAGAATTCGATTCCAGCCACCCTTGGCTTGTTATCCTAGCGTTGTCTTCTCCCGGCTGTTCCTATCATCAACTCTCGCCCTGCCTCGACCATGGCCCGACAGGGATTTTCCTCCAACGACCCCAACTCAGTCGTAGGCTGACACGTCGTTGGACCGGTCGTCCTTGTCAGGATCAGTAATTAGCCCATCTCGGGGCTTTCTTGCGACCACGGCAGATGTCAATGCAGGACGGTGTAGAGATGAATGTGGAAAGATATGATGGAAACTCCAGACGGTTGCATGCTCCAGTTGCGGCTCTTGGGGGAAGTGACCAAAAATAATCAACAGCTTCAGCAGAGAATTCGGATGGTCTCCATTAGGTCGGCTGCTTGAGCAGTACAGGTTTTAAAGGAACCGTTGACTACGTGGTCTCGACTTGGACCTGCGGAAGATCATGTTGAAGTCTACTGCCCATCGAACAGTCCGCAGAGCTGATAGCCACGGCAACGGCCAGTCGAAAGCGAACTAGAAGTCCGATCCTGAAGGCAGCTTCAGCCATGCGACGAGGTTTTCCGTTTGTCAGCACCAATCACATAGCACGAGACTTACTATAGGCCCACGCAAATCAACAAGGGGAGGCACATGCCTTGCCTCGAAATGTTGGAAGCTGGTACAAGTATTACTCGACAGCTTTGGAGGTGCCAGCACAGGCTCCATTTACGACCCCGGATTTGCCTCCCCACTTGAAACTCCCGCGTTTCGGGGGACCCCACGCCGACGCATTGGAACGAGATGGCGGTCTGCCCGCTTATTTCGCTATTGCCAGAACCTGCTTGTTCCACGGATTCTGTCAGTCATACACAGTGAAGGGCGTCAAACTATTTGAAACGAAAGAAGATGGGGGCCGCCGGTCGATGGCGCCGCCAAAGAGAAAGAAGAAAAAAAAAGGAAACCAGATGTGGTGTCATTCACCGCTCGAGGAAGGGCTGCCCAAGCAGATGGGTTGAGCGCCTCGTACGCTATCGACGACGACTTTGTTTTGGAGTCCTAGCTCCCTGGCTTCCTTGGCAAAGCGGCGGTGGTCGACCATGCGGACCCCCCTTCCCCTTCCCCTTCCCCCCGCCTCTCTCTCTCTCTCTCTCTGATTGAACGTCAACAGATGTCGGTGAGTAAAGAGGAACTTCCGGCCTAATGCTGGGTCATGTAGGAGACTCGACTGTGGCATGACTTGGACGCATGTCCGGGTCGTACGGGTCGACGTCTCAAGGGTCGCGTCTCGAGTCGGTTGGACGGCACGGCCCGATGGCAGTCCATGATGTGTAGCTGTGCATGCATAGTGTTGTTTGCTCCCAGGTCATCTGCGTGAATACCGTCTTCCCAGACGGGGGTAGGTACGCAGCAGACTGACTCCCCACGCTCCCATGATGGATGGTTATGCGACAGGAGGGCTCGGGAGTGGCTGATGCATGTTGGACTGTCATCAGTCACGGCATTGGTAAGCTCCGGCATGAGCATGGTTGTTCTCCGGGGGACGTGCGTGTCGAGCCATGACATGCTGAGGATGCTGGGGGGGACCCAACGTCCTGCGCATCCTGCCATGAAACAGGTCAATTTTCTTTGCTTGAGCACGACTCGGCTCATCCATACAAGTAGGGAGGTCATACATTACCGGGGGAATAGGTAGTAACAGGAGGTGACGTCTCCGTAGGCGCTTGCTGCGTTTTGGGGGTGTTGGACGCCCTTTAGCTGCTGCTGACCCAATAGGCATCGATGGTAGCTCCAGCCCCAGTAGTGTAAGCTTCCGCCAACCAAATCGAGTCCTTGTCTCCGCCCTGTCTTCCCTGCAACACCCCCACCTATCCTCAGCCTTGTCCTGGATTGCTTCAACATCCAGCAACGTCACAGCCTCGTCGTCCAAGTTGAACAGAATCAGCTCTATCAAACATCCCTCGCCTGCTCCCATCTCTCCCATCGAAGAAGCAACACCCCCCCCAAGCTTCCATCGGTGCCTCCCACCAAAATGGCCCAGCCGCCCGTCAAAGTCTCCTCCACAGCAACGACCTACTCACCCGCGACGCTCGACCCGGATCTGCGCTCGCAAATCAACACGGTCCTCCTGCGCGAAGGCCACGTCGTCAAGTACGTCAACCCTTGCCCTTCATTAACCCTTGCTCGTACCGCCCCGCCATGTACTGATACACACCGCCGCCAGAATCCAAGAATCCCTTCTCCACGCCCTCAACGCCCACAACGCCAACTGGCCTACGCAAATACAAGCCCGGGCCCTGGCGCTCCTCCGCTCCGGCGAAGTCACCACGTACCCAGCGCTGTTGCGGCGCATCCTCGACGACGTGCGGAAAGCGACGCCCGGCATGGCCATGCCGCAGGCTGTGGTGGATGAGGCGCTGCGTGTCACGAGGGAGAGTCTGGAGGCTGTGTGCGAGATTGAGGATCAGGTTGCTGGCTGACTTTGACTCTATCATATTGTACTGTACATAACTGCCAGATCTTGCTGTGGCATACGGAAAGGATGGGCACACACTCTGTCCTTGATACGGCTGTTGTCGAACCTTAGATTACAAAAACTAGCCATGAGTTTGGAGTGTAAGAGACGCACAATCAACGAAGCATTTCTGTCTACGGCCCTGTCTACCAACTCCAGCGCGTCTACGCAGTCTAGCGACGACATGAGCCTGTATGAATTCTCGTCATTATACCACCAATCCGCCAGACCCAGAGTAGTAGTAGACGTTCTGCGAGCGTTCCGAATCTAGATTACAAATGGCTCGTCCGTCGGGCCCAAGCCCCAAAAAGTCACCCAGCGGCATTTAATCGTAGAGGTCGTCGTCGTTTCCAGCATCGCCGAAGCCGTTGCCCCCGTCGCCGGCAGCTTGACCATCCGCCCCGGCCTCTGGGAACTTGAAGAAGGCGCCCGGGCCAGCGTTCTTCATTTGCTGGGCAAACGCCTCGTACCGACGGATTTCCACGTCCGTCACCGATCGCCTGGCCATCTGCATGGCTTCCTCGAAGTGAGCCTTGGTCAGTTCGGGCACGGGGTCTTCGGCGTCCTCGTCCGTGTCCATCACGTCGCCGGCAGCTTCGCGGGCCTTGGTGCGCTCGATGTCAACCGAGATGGCTTCCTTGATGGCAATCTTGACTGCTCTTTGCGTGATGAATCCCAAGTCAGCACCCGAGAAGCCGTGCGTCTTGCTGGCAATGTAGCCGAGATCGACGTCGCCAGAGATGGGCGTCTTGCGCAGCTGAGCCTTGAGAATGCCCAGTCGACCGGGCTCGTCAGGCAGCGGCACGTAAATGAGCGAGTCCAGACGCCCAGGGCGGCACAGAGCAGGGTCGAGCTGTTCGGGTCGGTTGGTGGCGCCGATGACAAACACATTCTTCTTGGACGTCATGCCGTCCATTTCTGTGACAACAGTCAGTGGCGACTTAACAAAACTCTCGAGCACGGAATCATGTCACTTACCAGTCAGAAGTTGATTGACCACACGATCAGAAGCACCGCCGGCGTCACCGACAGAGCCACCACGAGCCTTGGCGATGGAGTCCAGCTCGTCGAGGAAAACGATGCAGGGAGCCGCCGCTCGAGCCTTGTCGAAAATGTCTCGGATGTTGCTTTCCGACTCGCCAAACCACATGCTCAGAAGCTCGGGACCCTTGACCGAAATGAAGTTGGAGGCACATTCGTTGGCGACAGCCTTGGCCAACATCGTTTTACCAGTACCAGGCGGGCCGTAAAACAGCACACCTCGCGAGGGAGAGAGACCAAACTTGAGGAACTTTTCGGGATGGTCGACCGGATACTGCACACTTTCGCGCAGGTCCTGCTTGACCGTCTCCAGGCCACCGATGTCTTCCCAGCGGACGTTGGGAACCTCGACGACGGCAACCTCGCGCAGGGCAGAAGGGTTGGATACGCCCAGAGCAAAGCGGAAGTTTTCCATCGTGACGCCGAGCGAGTCGAGGACCTCGGCATCGATGGTGTCTTCGTCAAGGTCGATCAGGTCCATCTTCTCACGAATCTGCTGCATAGCCGCCTCGGAGCACAGAGCCGCAACGTCTGAGCCGACGTAGCCGTGAGTCTCGGCCGCAATTTGCTCTAGGTCGACGTCGTTGTCGAGCTTCATGTTCTTGGTGTGGATTTGCAGGATCTCCAGGCGACCGGTAGGGTCGGGGATACCAATGTCCACCTCTCGGTCGAAACGACCGAATCGTCTCAGCGCCGGGTCGATCGAGTTAGGGCGGTTGGTGGCGGCCATAACGACAACATTGGAGCGAGCCTTCATACCGTCCATGAGGGTGAGAAGCTGAGAAACAACGCGTCGCTCGACTTCGCCATTCGTCTTTTCTCGCTTGGGTGCGATGGAGTCGATCTCATCGATGAAGATGATGGCAGGAGAGTTCTTCTCAGCCTCCTCGAATGCCTTTCGCAAGTTGGACTCGGACTCGCCAGCCATCTTGGACATGATTTCGGGGCCGTTGATGAGGAAAAAGAAGGCACCCGTTTCGTTGGCAACGGCACGAGCCATGAGCGTCTTACCCGTACCGGGAGGACCATATAGCAAGACGCCTCGAGGCGGCTTAATACCGATAGACTTGAACAGCTGAGGATGACGAAGGGGAAGCTCGACCATTTCTCGAATCTGAGCCATCTGCTTGCGGCAGCCGCCAATGTCATCGTATCCGACCTCGTTCAGGTTGTTTTCCTCCTCATCTCGCTCGATGGGATCGCCCTCGCAATGGATCACTGTATCCTGGGCGACGATGCCGTACTCTGGAGGATCGACCTCAACCACCTTGAACTCCACTTGCCGCATTCCACCACGAACGATGAAGAGATCGCCCTGACGGACAGGTCGGTACGCTTCACGGAAATACGGTGCGAGGAAAACGTCAAAGAGAGATCCGGTGATGCCTTCCACCGTATCGGCGATGGGCAAAACAGCGATTCTCTTGGCCTTTTGGGGTATCAGCGCATGGTCCGTCTTCAGACACTCGAATACTTTGATGTCGGACTCACGTATTTGATATCAGGGCAAGGGTGGATGGTGATCATGTCACCATGCTTGACACGAAGATTGTGACGGACGACTCGGTTGATTCGAGCACTGCCATCGTCGAGCTCCTCGTCGGCGAGGACAATCAGGACGGTGTCTTTTCTCTTTTTGCCTCGAACCAGAACTGTGTCGCCACGGAATAGCTGAAGAGCATCCATGGTAGCCTCGGACAAGGCAATGATGCTGTTGTCATCGTTGACGGCATCGGTCACCCTATTCGTCGGTCAGCAGCCTGCTCCACGTTGTCAAGGGTTGCGCTGAGCCTACATCAACTGATTTGGCTTCTTCTTCTTCTTCAGAATCGCGGTCGCGGTATCATCTTCCTGTACCCATCGTCAGCAAAAACAAAGTCTTGCCTTACATGGCATGCAGTCGGGCTGATGGCTAACATTTTTTATTTCGGCGCCGGAGGGATCGCTGAGGGAAGCCAGTTAGTGACCGAGAGCCCAGTTAAGCTGATGGCAGAGAGCCACGATATGGATCCGAAACTTACGTCAAATTGACCTTCTTCTTGTGCTCTTCAGGCTGGGACGCCATGGTCGTGTTTCTGCTCAGGGCGAGCTGACCGTCCGCAAAGGTGAGGCAACGTGTCAGACTACTGATGAACGATCAAGGTGTTCTGCAGACAAGGTCACGCAAATCGAGTTTGTCCTTGTGAGTGAACCGCGTTGCAAAATGACAACCAAGTGCACGGAAATTGTTTGTGCAAAGGAAATGGTCGTCAAAGGGCGGATGGATAGAAACAAAGAGAGCAAGGTTGGCTTTGTCGAGAAACTGATGGAGCAGTCAGAGATGGGAAGCTCGGGCTACATGAGAGGTACGAGTGTCGCAATCAGGTTGGGGGCCTGGCCGCAGCGCGTCATGGGCCAAATTCCGGAGTTACTGCGACCGAGAGATTTGTCACTCGGATGTTCCTGGAAGTAGGTGCAGAGCCAATGATATCACCAGCTGCCCTGAGCGGAGCGGAAGATTGATGTTGCACCAGCGCCAGGGCCATCTGGAAAGGCCTCGCATTGCTTTGGTAAGGCGCTGGCGCCAGTTTACGGGGCACAGGCAAGCAGTGGAAGCTTCTGTCGGCTTCCAAGGCTCACTACTACTGGCATTGCGTAATGACACAATGACGACTCCATACGAGGCATGATACTTGTATTAGCAATCCATGTGTGAAACTAGTGCCTGTCTGAAGGCCTTACGGCAAATGCGTCTGGAATAACTTATGCGTCAATTCCAAGTTGATGCCTCTGCTAGTCCCAGCAACCGGTAACACGCATATATGTGCGCTTGTTCCTGCCAAGCAGATATGCATGTCACTGCAGGTCAAGCAAGTCAACAGGGTGCAACCTGTCAAAGGAATGCTTTGCCCTATTCCCAGGAAGATCATTTTGGGGGTATTGTTTCTATATTTTCATATATTACATGGTTGTGATTCGGGGTGACATGGCTCTGTATATGGAAAGCCTGCTGTGTCGTGGACTCGGGCGTCAACTTCGACACTCTCTTGCGAGCTGATGGTAAATTGAATCGAAGTTGGGCCTTTCACAAAAGGCCATGGCTTTGATCAGTTTCTCATTCATCTTGCTCAAAAGAATCGTTGAGATAGGCAACAAACGTCTCCCTCAACTTGTCAGCCTCCATGTTGCTCACCGAATCCAACCCGATGCCACCGCGATTGAGTCCGACAAAGGCCCTCCGCAGTCTCTGCAGTTGCGGCAGCGCAACTTTCTTCCCAGCCGGCAGTTCCACCACCAACGGATCATGACCACTGGAATTCAGGGGTATTCTGACCTCGCCGCCGCCCTCGTGGCCCTGTTGGTCGAGGATTCGCTTGACAATGTCCTGCGTTTCCCTGTCCAGAATGTAGAGATAATCTCCGCCGGCATCGCGACCGCGCTGAACTGTGGATTGGTTCGGACGAACAGCCTTGCGGCCGTCGCCGGCCATGGCATCCCATATCTCGTCGAAGGTTCTTTTCGTTTGCGCCTCATCATCGTCCCATAGAATGGCGTACAAGGGGCTGTCCCATCTTGTCATTGGATTTGGTTCTTCGTAGCGAAACACGAGGTTGTCCCAGTTACTGGGCTCATATGCCTCGGTTGTATCC
>JADHZA010000258.1:0-31484 GCA_018831705.1 Torrubiellomyces zombiae
ACATAAGCTAAAGGCCATCGAAGACTTCGTAGCAGAAGCCGTTGAGGTATGTCAGGCTCATCCCGTCCGTCCTGGCAAGACGCTAAAATCCTTCTCAGGTCAACGTTCCCTTTAACAGTATGTTCATACGTTTGCCTTGGTTTTTGATTCACTAGAATTGCGGCTAATCAAACTTCCGTCTCCGCCTTTCCAACTAATAGACCCGATCACTGGTGAGTTATGTCTCTCTCTGTCGCCGTTGCCGTTGTACTCACAGGAACCATAGGATTTTGCGCATTCACACACAAGGTATAATAATATACATGCAAAGCCTACCGCTCATCTAACTAACAAGATACCAGGCTGGTATCCATGCCAAGGCAATCCTCAATTCCCCGTCTACATATGAGATCCTCAAGCCCGAGGACTTCGGTTTATCAAGGTAAGTCATGTACCAATTACCGATCCTAGGCGTGTCTTGATAACTAATAGCTATGTAGATAGTAAGCTATTAAAACGGGGGTTGAAACGCTATATGTAGCATAGAATACTAATTGAAGCGTCGTAGTGTGCACTTCACTTCCAGACTTACTGGTTGGAATGCTATCAAGAGTCGGGTAGACCAGCTTGGTCTAAAGATGACTGACGATCAAGTCCGTCAGTGGTAAGTTTTGTTTTGGCCACTTATGTGGTGGATCCTCAGTCACTAATAGCTCCTTTCTAGTACGGCTAAGATCAAGGAAATGGCAGACCTGAAGGTGATGACTCTTGACGAGTGTGATGCCCTGATTAGGACCTTCCACCTAGAGCTTCAAAATGGAAAGGATTCACAATGAACTACCACAGGCAAGGATTTACTAGAGTTGTAGAGGCTAGGATTACCAAAAAAAATCAGCACTTGTTTATTCTAAAAAACCGTGCAATCAGCATCAATGGCGTGAAACGTGTTGCGCCAGTCCCCATGACCAAGGCTGGGTAGACGGTGCTGGATTCCATTAATTTGTTGAGCGGTCTGTAGTGCTCTTGGTTAGCGTCGTCACAGTCTCGGCATGCCCATCCTATGCTGGCTCTCGATTTGACAGTGACTGGCACACTGGCCCTGTCTGTTGTCGGACTTTCTTACTTGGGACTTATCTCGCTCTTCTATCTTTTTATTCATTCCCTAACCAGATTCAATTTTTTAGTCTCCAGCTACTCTTGCGACCTGACTATTAAGGCTCGAGTCAGGCAGTCTATCAAGCACATAGCAAGTAGCGTAACGTGCGGAGGAAGAGGATAGGTAGGTATTACCTAGTAGGTGTCGAAGATTGAAGGTAATGAGCGCCATCCGGAGACTAATTGACCCCTCAACCCGCCCGAAGCCCTCTTGCCATTCAGGCTGCATAGGCACGTGTCACCCCCCGTTTATGGCTAGACTTCTCGCACTGCTCGAACCAACTAAAAAGGCAATATCTTAATAGGTGGACTGAAAGCTGCTCACACGACGGCTAGTCTTCATTCGACAATCACATATTTGCAATTTCGAATTGACTCGGAGCGACCAAGAACCAAGAACCTCTCGTCTACTGACACAGAGCGAAGCTGTTGTACAGACCCAAAGCACCTCTCCAGCCGCGAACCGATCACCTCAGCCTCCAGCGTTGCCATTCAGAGCCCCGACACTGTTGATCTCGCCTGTCACTCCTCCCATTCTCGAGGCAGTTTTCGTCCGCTTGTCTACATACCTGGTCATTTGCTGGTGGCTTGCCTTCAGGTTGGAAGGCATCGTTGGCAGGAATGCCTGGCAAGGCGAGCCTGGAGTCTTCGGAGGCGAAAGTTTCAGCAGCGGCAACTGAACAGTCATGTACGGCGATACAGAAATCCTTGAGAAAGCCGTCACTAACCCATTTATAAGCCGAAAATCAATCGTCCGACTCAGAAGACCAGTTCACCGATGCCAACTCGGGCCCTACAAGCCCCCGACGAAGCTCCCCTCCGCCGCGATCCACAACTGAGACCGTCAACCTCGCAACATCGAAAGAAGAGGACTCCAAAGATGATGATACAGAAGTACGAGACGGCCATCCGTTATCTGACGACGCAAATCACAGCTTCGATCAAGATGATGCCACTCCAACTATAATAGAGAAGGATGATTTACCTTTGTCTGCAATAGAAGAACCTGGGGATACGGGATTCGCTTCTCGTACAGCGTCCTCGAACCAGACATGTAAAGATAGCACAGCGTCAGATCCATTGTCGGACTTGGATGGACAGGATACCACGGATAGTAAGGCAACCAGGGGGACTTTTTCAAAAGACGCTGGCTAATTTTCGCGGCGGTCCTTAGACAAAGAAGCTTCGCAAGATGCCGGCATCAACGATGATGACGACTTCGGCGACGACTTTGACGATTTTGAAGAAGGCGGCTCGCAGGATGGAGACTTTGGCGACTTTGGCGACGAATTTCACCATGAACCTTCACAGTCATCCCCGGCTATAGCATCGCCGCAGGCCCCGTTTCAACCGGCGACGCTACCATTCGTGAGTCCCAACAGCCATCACCTGTCACCAGTGGCGTTTTCTAACGGCACACAGGCAATACCCGACTTCGACGACATAGACTCCGACGAAGTCATGTCTGCGACTGAATCCTATCTAGCATATCTATTTCCTCCCGACGAGCTCGAAGTCTCTCCTCCCCCACCACTACCCCAGGACTCCAACATGTTCCTCACGCCACGATCCGCCTCCCTTTGGTCTCAGCTCGTCGCACCACCACCTCTCGCGCCCCCCGACTGGATCCGCTCCCGCACCCGTCGCCTTTTCCTCGTCTCCCTAGGCGTACCCGTCGATCTTGATGAAATTCTACCCGCCTCCAAGCAGAAGAAACTCATCCTTCCCTCTCTCAACATTGGGAGACGGTCAAGCGACTCCCGCTCTGCATCGCGATTACGCCATGGTGACGGCAACGCTTCATCCACTTCGCTCGATTCACAGGGGAAGCCTACCGCGTCGAAGAGGCGAAAAGGCGCGCCACTAAAACCGGATCTGGACCTGGTGGCGGCGCGGCATCTCTGCACGGCGACAGATGAGGCGCTAGACGGCATGACGATTGAAGAGCTCAAGGATCATGTGAGCAAGTTGGAGAAGATGCAAGTGACGGCAAAGGAGGTCCTGGAGTATTGGCAAAAGCGGACGGATGAGAAGATTGGGGATCGGGAAGCATTCGAAGGCGTCATTGAGAATCTGGTCAAGCATGCACGTAAAGTGCGCAAGTAATCGATAATCCGGCGAGAGAAAGCGACACAGACGTTGACATAAGATCTTCAATATGAACATAAACTTGACTGAAACGTCATGGAATAACCGGACTCCCTTTTTTCTGGCTCTATCTGTACTGTGCTGTGCTTCGCATATATGCCGATGACTCGAACACAACTGACGTACATGACGAAGCTCAACTCCCCAACGCTTCGACAGGGCATCCAGACGTTGGCTTACCCGATCATCTCGCTCAGTATTCAGTGAGGACTTTGCAATATTTTTCTAAGTCTACGGTTGCGCTTTGATCACCGAGCCTCCTTTTGTCAGTCGTATGGGTCATCTATTCCCCCCAAATCATGACCCTCATTGCCATCGTTTACCATGCCAAGTGCGCTCCCACGCTCACGAAGTGCTAGGGTCAAGAGTCACACCACTACCAAGACAACGTTAGCCAATATTCTTCTCGCCTTGAAAATTACAACGTAACTGGCAGAGATGATGTAAAAATGGGTGTACTTACGCGGCAATAGTGGCCCAACCAATCAGACGCCAATGCTTTTCGATACGTCGGCTAAGAGCAACCTTTTCGCCAATGTTGGTGCAGGCAGGGCTGGTGAGAACGAGCTTGGCAGCGTCGTTCTTGATAGCCGTGACCTTGGCGCCAGTCGAGGTAGAGCCGATGTTGACCATGATGACTTCGTTCTTGGCCAGCTTGGCGACCTTGGCTTGCTTGCCATCGGCGGTCCTCACGCCGAGCAGACGACGCAGGAGGTAGAAGTTGACCTCGATCTCGCTGTAAATCTCGGGGAGTCTGCCCTTGAGACCGAGGACGAAGCCGACGAGACGATCGGCTCGGCACAGCGTCGGGTCGATGCGGGTACCGACACCGATCAAACCACCGGGCACGGCGTACTTGAGATCGTTGGCCTCGGAGTTGAGGGAGACGATGCGGCTGAAGATGGGCGTGCATTTCAGCGCGCCGTTGTCGTCTCGGGACACGATGCCGGGCCTGATCTCGATCTCGTCGCCGAGTTTGACGACGCCGTGGAGGATACTTCCACCGGCGACACCGCCTTTCAGATCGTCGATCTCGGCACCGGGCTTATTGACGTCAAAGGATCGAATGACGATCATGTGCGGGTCCATGGTGAAGTCTCGCGGGGGAACGGGAATGGTGTTGACGATGGCCTCGTTGACGGCGTCGACGTTGAACTTGAGCTGGGCGGAGATGGGAATCACGGGCGACTTGCCGGCCACGGTGCCCCTGATGAACTTGAGGATCGAGTCGTAATGTTGTTGCGCCGCCTCTTCTCGCATCAGATCGACCTTGTTCTGCAGGATGATGATCTTGTCGAGCTTCATGATTTCGATGGCGGCCAAGTGCTCCGAGGTCTGCGGCTGGGGGCACGATTCGTTGCCAGCAATCAGCAACAGAGCGGCGTCCATGACAGCGGCGCCTGACAACATGGTGCTCATGAGAATGTCGTGGCCGGGACAGTCGACAAAGCTGGCGCGGAGACATGGGACGTTAGCAACGGGGGGGGGGAAACAAAACGATTCGGTAGAAAAGTGAAGTTGGGCTTACGAGACGTGTCGCAGTAATCTGTAGGTGCCGCTGCACCCATCTCGCTCACAGGGAGGATCGACCTCCTTCTCGCTCTTGTAGCTCCGGTAACAGCCCGGACGAGGACACTCGGGGCTGTCACACTTGTAGATCTTGGCGTTGGCATAGCCCAGCTTGATGGTGATGTTGCGGATCAGCTCGTTCTTGAAACGGACAGTCTGGACGCCCGAGATGGCCTTGACGACGGTGGACTTTCCGTGAGCGACATGGCCAATGGTGCCGATGTTGATGGTGGCTTGCCGGGCAATGATCTCGGGTGTGAGGGGGGTTAAGCTGGCGACGTCGAGATCTTTCGGGTCCGTCTGCGGGGGCAGCGGCGGTCTTTGGATCGTCTGGTCTGGGATGACGGGGTTGGAGTTCTTGAGGGCCGACTTGAGAGGCTTCTCGTCGAAGCCGCCGCCGACTTCGCTGTCGTTGTGCGACTCGCCAGAGTCCGACTCGGACTCGATGTCGTCGTACTTGGGCTCCCCGTTGGACATGATGATGAGGGGCACGCCGTAGAGATTGGGGGGAGTTCGGCTGGATTTTGGGTATCGATCTCTCTCGCACAGGGCGCCGAGGGCGAGATGATGGCTTGCCGTCGGGGGCTTCAAGCGTCGAGACGGTAAGGGCGGAGGTTGGTTCGTGAAGAGGGCGAGGTGAATTAATGCCGCCTTTGACGTCGCGAAGCCACAGATTCTGGGGATATTTCACCTTCGCAGTGGCCAAAATTCCTTTTCGCGTACAGTCATTGCTGGTCGGTGGGATGAGAACTCGTGCGCTAGTCCTGTTGTGGAGTGATAGGCTGATAAGCCCTTGTGTTGCCCCTCCCTCGGCTGAAGCCCGGTGGGCAGCTTCCCAGTTCACATACTGAGACCTAACCTACAGGCTACCGCACTCCGTATTGCAAGCACTAATAGACGACGTCTTCTCCTCGTGGAAGTATTGGTAGATGCGAACAGTGAATGGCAAAACGTGAATGCTGAATAGGAAACTGCAGTTTCCGGTCCTTTTTATTCAGTGTCGAACGTTTTACCAACTCATTCAACAAGTCGCAATATCAAGGGCTACCTGTCAAGAACTATCATGGACATCCATTACCCGTGCTGCTTACAGCGATGATAACCTCGATTCGTCCGTGTGTCACCCTGTCACGGTTCCGGGTCGCCCACCTTGTTGCATCAATGTCATCATTCTCTAATTCACAACTCCGCGACTGGGGTGGAACTCGAATTCCCTAAACTTGCCACCCTGTTCGCCATGCTTAGCTATAATCCGGAGGAAACTGAAGAGCTCGTTTCGATTTCCCACGAAGAACATGTGCAACGCGTGAACAGTTCGTTGGGGGCCAAGCGGCTTAAGCCGACCAAACTTGGCAAAGGTCATACATAGTACACGCCGCATCAAGTAATTACAGGCACTCCGTAGACGTAACAACGTCGCCGCAACATCTGTCCGGTAGCATGTCGATGGAACTATTCAGATGCAATACGAACGCCAAAATCTATGTATGGATCCCCCAAGTTATCGGTCCATCGGAATCCTCTCTCTTGAGGAAGAGGGGGGGAGAGCAGTAAGCGAGCATGAGCTACCCGTCCACCCGTCCCCCAGCGAATCCTGGGGTCCCAATTACCGCCAGCGGCATGCAAGGTGGAAGCACGTTGCCACCGGCCCCGGTGGCTGGTGATTGGCTTCTGGAAGAGGTGAGGTCGCAAGAGGGGGGAGACCGCCTGACGAAGCTTCTAGGGCCCACCAATCAGCGCATCTGGGCCAAATTTAGCCGCCGAGGACGGGACAGGGGGCATCTGCCGCCCAGGATCTGGTTGTCCAATCACCGTCCGCCGATGCTATCGCTTCTCATTTTCCCACCCCAGCCAGCCAGAGCAGCCATGCCGAGACGCGCGAAGCAAGCCCAATACCGCTCGGTCGTGGCAACGGCTGGTGACGAGGCAAAGATGCAAGGACAAGGAAGCACATGGCCGGCCCCCCTTCGACTTGGGCTGCTACTAATACTACTACATAGCAGCTGTGCTCTTTCCGGCCCTTCTCCACACCTTTTGCCGCCTTCTCCTCCTGCATGAAGAAGCATGCCGTCCCCCGTTGCAGTACAGACGTATCCGGCTTGTCTCGCTGAACCCCCTCACGCGACCTCGGGGATAAATATAATCTATTCTACTGAAAAGCTGAGTGGGACATGTCGTTGACAGCCCAAAGAACACTATCAAGTGGAGCATTGACCTCTCTCCTCGTTTCCTCAACGCCGTCTTGTACCTGTCCCTCCTTGTATAAGCTATCAAGAGACGAGTAAGTACTACCACTTTCTCTATATACGCTGCTCCCATCTTTCGCAATTCCATGGCAAATCTTCACTTGCGCCTTGGTCACGACCATGAGCGTCCCGATAGGACCGTCGAAGGTTGGGGCCCGGGACTCGCTCAGCGCCACATCTGTCTAGTCTTGCTACATGGCGGGCGCCTATGCCTATCGATCCTATTCTCCCGACCCTGTCCAACTTGAAGCCCTGCCTATCAGAGCTCAGATGTCGATCCTCCATCACGTTGCCCATGCACAGAGCTGCCACCCCCCTCCACCCTGCCCTCGACCTCCGGCGCCTGCGGCCCTTGTAGCCGGCTGGCTGTTCGCCAGTATGAGTTGTTCTTTGCCGCCCTTCAAAACGGCCTTTACCCCCTCGTTCTCGTGCATTTGCTCATGTTTCTCTCCCCGATAGCTGGTCTGTTCCTTATTGTTTCGCCTGCCCATAATCCCCTTCTTGTCTTGGATGAGGACGTTGCTTGCAGCTGGCTCCGAGCAATATTCTCGTTGCGCTGGACGACCTGTCGTAGAAGCATCGTGATCCTCCCTTCCAATCGTTTCGTAACGGCACATCATACACCACTTACACAATGGCCGGCGGAGGTCTGTTCAGCCAGAAAACCAACACTTGTATACCTTGGCGCTGGGAAAATGTACTGACACTCGTGCCGTCTCAGACGAAAGAAAGCGACCTGTCGCTTTAAACTTGACGCCGGCTCGAACAGCTTCTTCGGGCTCATCTGCGAGCAATTCACTCAAGGCACCGCGTACGCCAAGATTCGCAGAGGCTACGTCGGTCCATTCGCCCGTCGACATGAAGTCATCACCATTCGCCGACCCTGCGAAGACCGATGCCAACCGGTCACAGCCCGCTGACGTCGGCTTCGGGTACATCGACAATGGCCGCGACGCTACAGCCGTCCCGATGACGCCCAAGAGTCCACTCAAGAGCGCCATGAAAGTCCCGGGGACGACGACCAAGGCGTCCGAAAATCCTCTGAGCCCAACATTTCGAGAAGAAGATCTTCTAGAGAAACGTGAACTTTCGACGGATAAAGAGCAAGCTAAGGACGTCGTACGTTACTCCCTATTGGACTTCCTGATTGAAACCCCATCTGACAAGCCGTACAGAAAGTGAAGACCCGGGTCCGAATGGCCAAGTTCGCCCTGCGTGGTGTCAACTTCAGCTGCTCCCTCATCATTCTTTCCATGCTCTCCGCCTCGTTTGCCATCTTCAATTCCACCAAGGCATTCCCGTCACAAAGCAAAATGTCCCCTTGGGCGCCGAATACCCAGGCCTCAGCTTGGCCGCAGAAGCTCACCTTGGCCATGTCCTGCGTTTCTCTTGCCGCCTGCGTACTTGTGTTCATCGCGTATTGTCGCGGTGGGCATAAACGAGCGACAAAGGTCAACGCCTACTACGCCACGTTTGCCATCGGATGGGTAAGTTCCACCACGCGCTCTCCCAGAGTATCCGTCTGCAATTTTCACTGACACACTTGCCATCAGTTCATCCTAAGTATGCTGCTATGGATCATTACCGCTGTCATATATCAACACTCCCGGAACAAAGGAGGCGGCAAGGACATGTGGGGATGGGCCTGTGCCCAAAACACACGGGCCGAGGTCTTTCAAGAGAAAATTGACTATCAGCTCGTCTGCCGCCTTCAAAACTGGACCCTCATCTGCATCATCATCGAGGTCGTGGTGGAAGTCATCAGCATCGCCCTCTACAGCATCGTCTTCTACCGCTACTGGTCGAAGCGCCGACTCATGAAGTCGATGGACATGCGAGACCGCGCTCGCTCCGACCTCTACCTCGCCCAGCTGCGCACCCAATCGGCCCCGAACACACCTGGTTTCGGCCCCAAGTCTCCCAGCTTTGCCGCCTACCAGAACCCCAAGTCGCCTGCTCTCAGCCAATACGCCATGTCCCCTCGACACCCGCCGGCAGCGTATCGCAACTTGTCCGACATCGAAGAGACCAGCCCCTTTACCCCTGGCGGCAAAGTGGTCGTGCCTCCATCTCAATTCGGCCCAGCAACATCAGAATTCAAGCTGCAGGCGCCTCCATCCAAAGCCCCGTCAGCTACGCCCAAGACGCCGCAAAGTCCTTTCACCCCGACGGCGGCCAGACCAGTCACGCCGAGTTTAGCCTCGCCGCGTCACGCTCCTGTCGCTGCTAATGAACCGACGTACGAGTCTGTTCCTATTCCGGGCGCGTACGCTGGCCAGGCGGTCAAGAGCCCAGCGCCGCACCAAGTCTCCTTCGGTCAAGCCAGCTAGGGGACTTCAACACTAAAGCAACAGAAAAAGAAAAACACAGAAATCGAGGTCTATGCACTTGCTTCTTGCAAGATATAGTCCTCTTATATCAAAAGTACCCTGAGCGGCTGATCTACACGAACTGAAGATATGTAATGTCTGACGGAAAGCTGACGCAGGAGACCGGGAGATGCAGCTCGGGGTTGCGTATGCTTCTCCGTACACTTGATGTGAGGGGAGAAGGGTCTTGCATACCATTTTCCTTGGGCGTTTGTTTCCTCATGTGTTTGCGAAACTGGCAGAAGACTGTTTGATCGACTCTTCCGTCCAACAACCTTTGGCCTGCACGATCATTTTTCTTCCGGGTTGATTTCCTTTCTTGTATCTCATTTGTAACTTTTCTCCAAAGTAGTATTGAGCTTTGAAGCCTTTACCAGAGATAAAAATCGTGTCCTCTTGTGATGCCGCTTTTGACTGTCGTGCTTTCTCCTGTCTGGCTGGCTCGCTGGCTGAAACCCCTACGCAAGTAGCCTCAAATACCTGTAGAGGCAACAATCTTACATGTACCGGTGCTTCGTACTTCACACACGACTTGTATAGTAGTACTATTACGTACTTGAAACTCCTACCTTTGAGCTGTTCGATTCCAAGGCACGGGTTTGTTTGGTGGGTCCAACCCTCTCACCAAGCTCCAAGCTCGACTACTTGCACAGTAACCATCAAAGAGCGATGCCTAGATACAGACAAAGACGTGACGGTAAAAACAAGATCCATTGTTGCATTACTTTTGGTAGCCCGCCGCACCTTCAAGTGGTCAAGGCGCCCAGGACCTGACCAGCCCTTTCCCCCTTCTCCTTCACGCAGCCACAACAATTCGACCCTTTCCCCTCGAGTCACCACGAAACCAAATCAGAGTCTTGGTCCCGGATATCCCTCTAGAAAAAACGCGAATCTATGAAAGAGCTGCAGAACAAATGAAAAGAAATATCCCTAAGACACTCACTTCCCTCCCCCTTTCTCAAGAAACCAGACTGCCACGCAGAGGCTACCCAATGTCGGGTAGCCCGAGATGAGAGAGCCGAAGATTACTACACTGGGTTTTGATTGATCAGATGAGGTCGGCCACGTTCATGGGCATTTCCTCGATCTGAGTGCTGTAGAATTGTTCGATTTCGCGCATCATGCGAACATCCTCGGCGGTGACGAAGTTGATGGCAACGCCCTTACGACCGAAACGACCACCACGACCAATGCGGTGGATGTAGTTCTCGCGGTTGGCCGGGAGATCATAGTTGATGACCAGAGACACCTGCTGGACATCGATGCCACGAGCCAGAAGATCAGTGGCAATCAGGACACGGGAAGATCCGGATCGGAACTCCTTCATAATCAAGTCACGCTGAGCCTGGTCCATGTCGCCGTGCATGGCGGACACGGTGAAGTCACGGGCCGTCAGCTTGTCAGTCAGCCAGTCGACCTTTCTGCGGGTGTTGCAGAAGATGACGGCCTGTGTGATGGTGACAGTTTCGTACAAATCCGAGAGGGTGTCGAGCTTCCACTCCTCCTTCTCCACGGCAATGTAGAACTGCTTGATACCCTCGAGCGTAAGCTCATCCTTCTTGACAAGAATGCGGACGGGATCACGCATGAAGCGGGTCGTGACCTCGAGCACATCCTGGGGCATGGTGGCGGAGAGCAGAACCACCTGGGTGGACTGGGGCAGCAGCTGGAAGATGTCGTAAATTTGGTCGGTGAAACCACGCTAGGATATCAAAAGTCAGCGCACGAGGCCCCGACGACATTCATGGCGCCTTCAACTCACCGACAACATTTCGTCAGCCTCGTCGAGAACGAACATCTTCATGGCGTCGGTCTTGAGGAAGCGGCGCTGGATCATGTCGTGGACACGACCAGGGGTTCCGACAACGACCTGAGGACCGTCCTGAAGGGCTTTCATGTCTTCACGAACACTAGTCCCGCCAATGCAAGCATGGCACTCGACGTTCATGAAGTCGCCAATGGCGACGACGACCTTCTGGATCTGCTGAGCCAACTCGCGGGTTGGGGCGAGAATAAGGGCTTGGCACTGCTTGACCGAGTGATCGATCTTCTGCAGAACGGAGATGGAGAAAGTGGCCGTCTTGCCGGTGCCGGACTGAGCCTGGGCAATGACATCGTGACCCTTGATGACGGGCATGATCGCGCGCTGCTGAATGGCAGAGGGCCGCTCAAAACCATAGGCGTAGACTGGAGAAATATCAACAACTCGCACTTGCGGCGGCCAGGGGGAAGCCGCGAGCACGTACCACCGCGAAGCAGCTCAGCCTTGAGGCTCATGTCATCGAAAGAGTCGACGGTTTCGTCATAGTTGGACTCGATTTGACCTGATGCCAGCCTCTGTCAGTTTCGAGATGGCGATGAAAGCGTGAAAATAGGGGATAAAGGCGGAAGAAAGAGTAGAGCATAGCAGGAGTGCCAACGACAACCTCAAGTCCGTGAGCCAAGCTCCAACACATAGCTGGGACAGCTGGCCAAGAAGTAGAGGTTGGACGCTCCTTACACACTCCACCATCCTCATCCTCATCCACCTAAAATTCGTCCGGGAGAAAGTGACAGTCACTCACCCTCTGGGACATCTTCGAGTCCCTTGTCGGTAGCCATGATTGCGAGGTAGGGGCAAGAAGGTCTAGATCAAGCTCAGCTCGACCCAGACGATTTCAAGAGCGCGGGGAGGCGGTAGAAGGTGATATTGCAGAAACCTCGCTGGGAGGGCTGCAAAAAATCGCGAAGAAGAGAAGAGGTGAAAAGTCGACTAGACTCGCGCGCTCCCGTTCAGGTGACGAGAGACGGGGGAATCTAGGAAGAAGTAGTTGATCTTGGTCGCGATGAGTTCCTGGGAGGAGGTTGCGAAGAAGAGAGGAAAAAATGTCTGCGGAGGGGCGATGGGTGACTTGTATTTTTTCCATCCCGCCCTCGACGGTGTGGCCAATCATGGGCGTCGGAGTAGCTGATGCGACCCACGCGCGTTAGGGCCCCTCAGCGCATCGCACCACAGACGCTTCGCTCTCACCCTCGGGCCTCACACAGTCACACTCACTCACTCACACTGATTACGCACGCCCCGTGTCCTCGTGTAAATTTTTCCTTTCAGGCCCCGACCCCCACTGTTACTACTTGGGATTCTTGCTTTGTGCCCACTGCCCACTGCCCACTGCCCACCAAGGCGGCCTTTGTTAGTGGCACAGTGGGTTGGCGCGGCACGCATGCCCGGGTGCCCGGCTACCTAGCCATTCATGTTACATTCATTGAGCCGCCGAGGACGCTCAGGCGCCGTAGGTCTCGGGTACTCGTGTGTGCTCACCAGCGCTGCCAAATGGGGCACGAGTGGATGCACTGGCTGCGAGCTACATTACCTTGTTGATTAGTACCAGATACCTATATGTGCCCAACTGCTTATCACGGCTCGAAGTTTCTACCGAAGGAACAGCATTTGATATCATCACACGAAAACCTTGAAACTAGATTGCGCCCGACTGGCCACTATCCGGACCCGATCCAGTTCTAGTGGCTTGACCACCCTCGAAACAATCATCTTACTTCTTCTGCAATAAGAATTAGTTCAAAGTCTCCGGCTCACTGTCTCCTCAATTGTGCATACACACTACATCTCTTTAAGCCTGCGCCGAGGCGCGGCCCGACGGAACGCCCTCTCGTCATGCTGGCACCCCAATAACTCTCTGATATCCTACAACTCTGGAAACATTAGCGTCTTTGGTGAAGCCATGCCATCCGCGAATTTCCAGCTGAACCCAGGAGGACGCAGCGAAAATGGTGCTAAATTGGCTCACTATGATGACCTCACTGGGTCCGATCGAGGTCATCACACCTCGGGCGATGCTGACTTCATCCCTTCTCATCCTCTCGGAGTGAAACCCCTAGGCAACCGCTATTTCTTTCAAGGGAACGATGCAAAAGAGCATACTGGACCGTGGGCTATACTGCCGGACGAGGTGCTCATCCTGGTCTTGGAGCAGCTGGGGGAGTCATCACTACGTACGTTAGGACTGACGTGCAAGTTTCTGTACGCTGTTTGTCGCCTTGATGAACTGTGGAAGTCCCTTTTTCTGCAGTGAGTTTCTTCGATCCAACCTTGATCCACAGCCAGTCGCTCCGAGATCTCCATGACCAGGCGGACCTGACGAAAGCCATGTCCGTAGATTACCAACAGAAGCCAGCCGAGCACTGTCTTGGCGTGAATCGTGGAGATCAACGTTTCTGAGAATACCAAAAGGGAGACAGGCTGCTGTAGACTGCAGCACCGTCTTCTCTGATGTTCTACATCGTCCATTTGCTTGCAGCAACATCCGACTGTCTCATTACGCTACGAACATACCAAAGGCGAATCACATCACTCGACTTGACAAGTTGACTTATGATCAGTTTGCAGAAAGTTGGACTGAGAAACCTTTCATATTGACCGACTGCATCGGGGGATGGCCAGTTTCCTCAAGCTGGTCCTTGCGCAGTCTCTTACAAGGCTACGCGGATGTCGAGTTTCGTGCCGAGGCAGTGGACTGGACTCTGGACAAATATTGTCGTTACATGGAGGACAACACCGACGAGAGCCCGTTGTACCTCTTTGATCGCAAATTTGCCGAAAAGATGGGTATCCATGTTGGCCGTGAGGCGGACGCGGCATATTGGCGCCCAGAGTGTTTTGGTCCAGATCTTTTCGAGGTCCTAGGACAAGAGCGGCCAGCTCATAGGTGGTTAATCGTAGGGCCAGCACGGAGCGGCTCGACGTTCCACAAGGACCCAAACGGCACCAGCGCCTGGAACGCCGTTATTCAGGGGTCCAAGTACTGGATCATGTTCCCTTCCACCGCAACTGTCCCTGGAGTCTACGTGTCCAAGGACAGCAGCGAGGTGACGAGCCCGCTCAGCATCGCCGAGTGGCTGCTCACATTTCATGCTGAGGCTCGACAGCTGCCTGGATGCGTCGAGGGCGTCTGCCGCGCTGGGGAGATCCTGCATGTACCCAGTGGATGGTGGCATCTCGTGGTCAACCTTGAGAGCGGCATAGCCCTCACACAGAACTTTGTGCCCAAGTCTCCCAGCCTAAATCTCCTCTCTGAGGTCCTTCTCTTTCTGAGAGACAAGCCGGACCAGGTCTCGGGCTTCGATCGAGGCGTTGAAAACCCATTCGCACTATTCACGGAGCGCCTGGAGCAGCAATACCCGGATATTTTAGAAAAAGCCCTCGCACTGGTCGACAAGAAGAGCGGTAAGAAGCGCAAATGGGACGCGGCTGCAGGTTGCGGCGGAGACGGCGACGAGGCGGGAGGATTCAGTTTCTCATTTGGGGGTGACTCTGGCGACGAGATTCCTTGAGACACATATGGAACTACTGAAAGATTCCGGTGATTTGCATCGTGCACAAGGGGGTTCGTGGTTACCTTGATCATGCATGACGACTTTGTCGTCCGCATCTCATAGCATATGTTTGGAGTTAGATACCAAGTCTCGATCTGAGTTTCCTTGCTCGGCTGAAAATGCCTGTCTAAGCAACGGAAGCAGGCACAGTCAGCCTCGAGTGGGGTTGCCCGGAACTGCAAGTATCTTCAAGGATGGCAAAGATTGACGATTCCGCGTCCGAACCAGGGATTCCGGGTAGCGATACTTGTCGCGCTGCTGGCTGCTCTCCCCGCATTGCAACAAACGCCAGCCCACATCTCGTACCTCTACATTCTCGTGCGACAACCCCCCAATTGGGTCTCCCTCGCATCCTCCCGCCTCCAGCTCGCAGGTGCCATCGCATCATCACTCCGGGTTTCCGTCTCCCGCTCTCTCTCTGTCTCTCTGTTGTCAAACCTCGTCAAGCCCGACGCGGCTCCCCTTGACTTGCACACTTGGCGGCTACCGGAGCCCATAATCATCAGCTGCATGAGCTCGACTTCTCACTTGATTATTCGAGACCAGGCCCTTGACCTCTTGGCTTTCTCGGTCGTTGTTTGTTGAGGCTTGGGGGCGGCGCAATGTAAACTCATCGCTACCGTTGCCGCCGCCTGTAGCCTACACAGACGCTTTGTGTCATCCGTCTTTGACACTTCGACTATATCGGCTTTTCTCGCATACTCGGCCTACTTGAGCCTCTTTCTCCTTGGTATTGTAAGCACGGACACGTTGGTGGGCTTATCTGCGTACCTGGTTGAGAGGCGGAACAAAGTGTTCGCGTGACGTGTCAAAGAGCTAATCAAGATGATGCAAAGGTTGCCTCGTATTTCGACTTATTCATAGTGCCGCGACACGTCTACGCTTGCCTCACGGCACCCTCCCAACTCAGGTTGCCTTTCCCTTTGACGAACCTGCGAGCTCGCAAACACAAGGAATCGCCTACTCTGGCCCGCGCGAATCTCATCGTACCATAGCCGACCAGTCGTACCGCTACATCGTTGGAAGACATTTGAATCATGGTATCTGACGAACATTACGAACTATGTCTACCTGTCTTGCAGGATGCTACGCTGGAGGATGAGGATAAGACCGACAAACTCGAGCTGCTTCTCAAGAGAGAGACTAATCTGCGAGGAGCATCCCTCGAAAATGCTATTCTGGATGCCCTGTGGAGGTTCCGCGAGGGAGGGCACTCCTCAGCATCACCTCCACCGTTGCGAGCCTCCATCCTGAGACGTCCCTCTCCAGCATCGTGGCGCGGTTCTCCTACACCCGTAACCGCATCTCCGCGTCTTGGAGTAAGCCCGCTCGCGCCTCCTGGATTTGTCCCCACGACCTTCAACAGGAACAAATCATCGACGGCCTCGCCGTTTTCCTCGCCTCGAGCTTCTCCGCGTCTCGCGCTGGCAACTCCATTCATACCACACAGCCCGAACCTCAACGCCTACGAATTCGCCAGCGACTCGACACCAGCAACCGAAATTCTTGGGGACTACCAATCCGAGAATGTCGAGTGGCTGGTCAGCGACGACGCCATCACTGCTCCCTCGTCCGTGGGTACGCCTAGCTCGCTCAATGCTGCAGCGCCTGAGTTTTCCTCGTTGTCGTCGCAGCAGGTTGACATGTCCCCCTACGACATGCTGCGCTCAATTTTAGGACAGACCCGGACAGACGAAGAGATCGAGGAGGCGCTTACCTCTCATAGTTATGACTTGAGCGCCACTATTGTCGCCATCATGAATGACGGCACGCAGACGACTGGGCTCGGGATGACAACCGTGGAAGAGCCCAAAAGCGTCCTGATTGGTAAGTCGATGACGGCTGATGGAAGGCCAACCACGCCCGTCAATAAGTCGGGTGTTGTATGCAAGTTCCACATAACGACGGGCCAGTGCCTAAGGGCAGACTGCCGGTACAGCCACGACACAAGTAACTATCTCTGCAAGTGAGCAATAAGATACAATCCTTCGATTTTGGCTCAAGATTGCTGACCCCAGAGGAACAGATATTGGGTCATGGGCAGCTGTTTGGCTGGCGGTACATGTACATTCTCGCACGACCCTTCACGATGTCTGAGAAATTTGGCTCTAGATGACCCGAGGGATGGTTCCAAAAGCCATGCCGAACTTCAACTACAGGACTCGACCTCGTTCCCTTCTTTACAGCGGAGGTCATCGGACAGCCCTGGCAGCTTCTCAGGGAGCCCCAAATTCCTGGCAGCAGGATTGAATGCGCCGCAAGGGCCTCGGAGCTTTTACGGAACAGATAGTCCCCGAGTCCGATCTCGGCCAGGAAGCCGGCAACAAGTCAAGGATATGGGAATATCGGCACCATCTATTGATGACAATGAAGCGTTCCCCTCTCTGGGGTCAGTATCAGTCAAGCAGGGGAAGAAGCATCATGGAAAACGTGGAGGCCATGGCCACGGTCATAAAGAGAATCTCACCCCGAGCTCGATGGCGGACATTGTCAAGTTGACTCCTTCACCGTCACCGGGCA
This sequence comes from Torrubiellomyces zombiae, assembly GCA_018831705.1. Taxonomy (NCBI): domain Eukaryota; kingdom Fungi; phylum Ascomycota; class Sordariomycetes; order Hypocreales; family Ophiocordycipitaceae; genus Torrubiellomyces; species Torrubiellomyces zombiae. Next base: position 17,360 of record JADHZA010000258.1, read on the forward strand.
CATCTCGCCCGCAATCAAGGCGAGGTGGCCACAACGTAGTGTCGATGGGATCCAGAGGCGATGAGAACCATGGGGCGGCCAAGGCCATCCCGAGCCCCAAACATGTTCCGTGGCTGGAAACGGGAGACAGGGCAAACAAGGCGTACTTGAAAGCTCGTCAGGATGCCATCAAACATGGGGGGCTCCGCAACAAGTTCCTGCAAAGGTTGGTCCCCGTCGTCTCGTTGGGTAGGGTATTTTGGAAGCTGACAAGCAGAGAAGTGCCGCCCAAGCCTGGAACCGGAATGACGCTCGGGCCGCCAAAGCCCTCAGCTTGCGCGGCCAGGGCGAGAACGAGCTGATGAGAAAAGCACATAGAGAGGCAGCGCGGGAGCTGTATGAAAGTCGCAACCAGGCCAACACGAGTTCGATGGTGGAGATCTACGTAGACCTCCACGGCCTTCACGCGGAGGAGGCCATCGAATATCTGGAAAAGGTGCTCATGGACAATAGCAAGGAGGTCAGGCCGGTGTACGCCATCACAGGGACGGGTCACCACAGTAAGAATGGCAAGGACAAGGTCGGCAAAGCGATTCGCGGCTTCCTCAACGAGTGGCGGTACAACTACCAGGAGTTCTCGGTGCCGGGCGATCGTAACAATATGGGAGGGATCCTCGGTATCGATGCTCGCAGCTGGGACAGGTCTCTGGCGAAAGAGGGTGAGAACGGTGGCGAGGCAGAGAAGGTAGACATACTCAGCCAAGGGGTGGAGATTGGCGATGGCAAAGTCAGGCTTCTGGTCAGAGACACGACCTCTGCTGCGCCTAACGGTGCAAATGGTCCAAACGGTCGGCGATGACAGTCGGCAGATGGTGGTCCGTAATGAATCGAAGAAGTTGAGATGCACAAGACAGTGTAGCAGATTCGTGGGCGATGTGGACTAGCATGATCCGACTCTGCGACCCGAGCGTTGGAGACTGAGCGAGGAGCGGCTATGGTAACTCGTAGCGGCTACTACAAGGCACTCTTAAAGAAGAAATCTTGGCTGTATGGCCTTGTCAGTGTTCTCATCAACTTGATGTTGCTCTTGTTGTCCATGTAACGACGGCCTGAAGGGAGCTTCTTTGGAGGGCCCGTCGTACATGCTTCGGCCCCGGGACCGAGTCCACATTACACTATAATTAGTACCTTCACCAGCGGTATGTATGTATTACTATCGATACGACCACATAATTACTCCGTGCAGGTAAAGTACATACATATTTAGGGGTTACGCAACGCTCCGTACCTTATGGACAAATAAATGGGGCCCTGAACAGCGCACGACCAATACATATGTACAACGACGGTGGCGCCCCTACGGAGTAATTACATCAATCTGACACGCAGGGATGACGTTTTTGACCCGACGTGCCCTTTCCCAACCCATCCGGTCTTCCTCTTTGACCAAGACCAATTTTTGCGCGCTCCTCGTCCCCTTATTCTGACTGCGATCGAACCGACATGTCCAAACCGATGATGACGGTGTAAAAGTCTCCCGTCCATCATCTCTTCATCCTCCACGGTGGTGGTCGCACACCACACCCCAACCCCTAGCCACCATGCCGGACCATCGCCAACGCAGCTGGTCTCGCCACAGCAATCGCACCAACCGATCGCCGCCATCTCTCCTTCAACGCATCAAAGACGCCTACTTATCCGTCAACAGCACCGCCCTCCAAGCATGGTCGCGACTAACCACGCTGCAGCGCGTGGGCGTCGTCCTCGCCTGCAGCATAGGATGGACACTCATCATCCTCACGGCCGTCTACTCGCATCGCTTCTTTGCCTGGCTCGCCACCGTGGCCCACACCTGGCGTGACCTACCTGGTGGCTGGCTCATTGCGTTCCTCTTCGTCTTCGTCACGGGCTTCCCTCCGCTCGTGGGCTATTCGACCGCCAACACTGTTGCGGGCTTCGTCTACGGCGTCCCAGTGGGCTGGGTCATTGTCGCTACGGCGTCTACACTGGGAAGCTTGGTGGCGTTCCTGGCCTGTCGGACCGTGTTGAGCGGCTACGTGGATCGCATGGTGGGACGGGACCATCGCTTCGTCGCCCTCGGTCAGGTCCTGCGGCAGGATGGCATCTGGTATCTTACGGGGATACGGTTCTGTCCGTTGCCGTTTAGTCTGAGCAATGGCTTTCTGGCGACGGTGCCGAGTATTTCGCCCTGGGCGTTTATGCTGTCCACTGCTTTGTCTACGTATGTTCCCCTGATTCCCAATGGGGGATGGATGAATGCTGATAGCGCGCAGACCAAAGCTTCTGATCCACGTCTTCATCGGCAGCCGTCTCGCCGTCCTCGCTGAGCACGATGCCGAAATGTCCACGGCAGATAAGCTGGTTAATTACTTGGCCATGCTGGTTGGCGGAATCATAGGACTGACCGTGGGACTGGTTATATATCGGCGCACCATGGCGCGCGCTGAGGAGCTCATGGCTGATTCGGCGGATGTTGAGCAGGGACAACAACAGGCAGAGTATGATGATGATGATGGCGGGCTTTTGGACCCGGAAGATGCGGCAGCCGTCATGGACGAGGATGACTTGTCGTTGTGGGATGCCGCTGATGGCGGCTGGGCCGATTATCATGATGGCGAGCAGGGGCAGGGAGAGGTGAAGCATTCGGATGGTCGTGCGGGCGATTAGAACATGTGGCGTTTTGTCGATTTGTGTGTATACATAGAAGAATGGAAGGCTGGGTGTACTTGTGGACGGCAGCCAATGATTGGCGTCTCTTTCGCGGGGGACGTATATGGATATGAAATGTCGCCCACGGCTTCGAAACTAGTCATAGACCAGGTGTTGTGTCTGGAGTGGAACCTTGTGGCGATAGTCATGGAAGCACATTGTCGAATCATTGTTTGTTCAGAGATAGATGCATGTCGCGAGAGGGAGAGACAGCACGTGTAGGAAGGCCAAGATGTTCTTGGTACCACCGAGGCCCTGGATTGACTCACTCCAACTGGGTTATGATGGAGCCTGGATGCTCATCACTTTCTGTTGGGCACTCATTACGATTCAAGGAGAAGTTTAGATATTACATCGAAGACAGGCTATTGTGTTGTGACGGCCGTATCAGTTCTCGACTTGCTAGACGCCAGGTATCATTAAGAATACAAATGTCAAACGATGCCTCCCCAATTCCGCTGCCATCATACCATCCCAACTCCGCCATGGGTCTCCTAGACCCGGCTGCCGGGGAAAAGAAACATGAAAACATATTGCCGCCAACGCCATCGCTTGCATAAAAAAAAGAGAGTATAGAGAAGAAGAAAAACAACTAGTGAATCAACATTCTCTCAAGAAAATCAAAACGTAGCCGTCGAGCATGTACATCATTGCTGACCCTGACGGTAGGACGTCAACGTCACCGTGGTGCTCGAAACTGGGTTACAAGCTTCAGAGCCTCTTCCATCGGATATCCGATAAAGACAGGCCCCGTGAATACCATCTGCGGTGCCCCATCCTTCAGTGAGGCAGGATGAATGAACGCAGGCTGCGCTGCCGACGAGAGAGGAGCCATCCCCTCGGTGGGAGTAAACGGCCCCTTTTCGGCCAGCGGCGACTTGGTGTTTTGTTTGGGCGTCGACGGCCCACCGGCAGAAGCAGCGGCGAGCTTGGAGTGATCGAAAGGACACTTGCCTGACGGCTTAGCGGGCGTATGGGAGCTCTGTGCAGGGCTCGGCATCCGCACAGGCGCTGGCGGCGGAGACATGGGAAGCTCCTTCTCGTGCCCTGACGCCTCGTACACGGGGATGGATATCCCCCAAGGCCGGCTGGGGGACTCGCCGACGCGAACTTCCTTCAACGGTCGATCGAAATGACCTTGGCGCTCCTCGCCAGCTGCAACACGCTCTTCGTTGATGTCCGTACTCGTGGTCCCGCTGACGGCTTGCGCCCAATTTTCGACTCTTTCGTTGGACGCTCTGTCCACTTCACCTCTCCGATGGGCTTCATTCAACGCTTCAACGTCAGCCTCTGCCTGAGCCCTTGCCTCGGCCTCGGCTTCGGGGAGCATAGGCTGGTGTAGCTGGCCCAAGCCTTCAATCATGCTCACGATGTTACCGTATTTGGAGTCCAGCTTCCTCATTTGGGTTTCATCGCGTTGATATCTTCGGAAACACACCTCGTGGCTTCGGGGAAGCGAATGCTTGTGCGTTTCGACATAGTGAGCAATTTCTTCTGGTGAATGCTGATCCATGTAGCGGATTGGGCATTTAGTCGAATTGCCGCCGCCGTTCGCCGGAGCCGACTGAGAGGATGTTTCCTCCAACATGGCTGCGCATATTGGATCTGCTCCATGATGGGGGCCATCTCCGTGATGCAGGCCGCCCGGACGAGCATCTGTACCGCTGACAGACGCTCGCTTGGAGAAAGGGCATTGGAGCTTGCCCTTTCTTCCTTCAACAGTGAAATCTTGCTCCAGCGCCGTCGACATTGAGGTCCGGTCTTCCGAGGTTTGTGAAAACGATCGTTGACTGGAGTCCGTGTTCTTGCTCGATTCTCCTAGAGAAACGAGCTGGCTCGCCAACCGGCGCCCGTCCCGAATCACGACAGCTATGCGATGTTGAGATTGTGGACTCGAGCGTTGCGGGAGAGGAACGGGGGAGATGTTGTCAACAGATGTGTGCGGGGGCAATTGCAGTTTGGCCAACGTCTCGGCTATCTCTGGCGTCGCCGGAGCATACTTGTCCACCAGATACTGGAACTTGACGACTTGTTAGCTAATGCAACACTCAAGTAGCATCGATGGCACGGATCATGTCAGAAGGGGTACAGGTGTTTGCTGCTTTCAGAGATGGTAATGGTTTTCGATCTTCGCAACAAGGCCGGTGGCCAGCTGCTCTTGATCTAGAGCTAAGATGTCTCATCATGTTGAACAGGTTTGAAGGAGGGGAGAAGCTTGTGGTGAAAGGACCATGACAATTCGTGAGTTACAAGGCATCATCAGGCTTACCTGCTCGTGGGCGAAGCGCAGCTTGTGCTCGAGGACGGTCTTGCGATCAGCAAGGATCTGGACCTCGTCGGCGAGAGCGTTGAAAGCGTCTGCCAGCGACTGAGAGAGCTGGTTGTGGTCCATACCCTCCGGTGGCAGCGGGCTGGGGAGGCATCGGAATGGATGGTAAGAGCGGAAGGAACGGCAGAGAGAGAAGAATTGGGAAGCCCAGCGTCACCTCGTGGCGAGTGGAGGTGGAGGGGGCCTGTGCCCACCAGGATTGGTTGGCTGGGAAAAGGGCATCGATGCTCGCAGCCCATCGAGTAGCCGTTGGGCGCAAGTACCTCGGCTACAGTCCCACGCTTGGACAGTACTTGGGCAATCATTACAGGCGTGGGCGTGGAACGTCCATCTCAAGCAAAGTTAGAGAATGAGCGTCTACTTTCGCTCCACGTCGCTCAACAGTCGCAGAGACAGGCACGCCCTGAAGAAGAGATACAGTAGGGTCATCAGGAGTATACTACTAGTAGCGTTTAGAACCCCCAATTTCCTGTTTCGACTGCTGAATAAGTGACTCTTGGATATGCTGCTACGAATGCCGTATTTCGCCCATCAGGAGCTTGGTATGGCGACTGACACCAGATAACGCTTGTGCAAGGAACCTACAACGGTTCACCACCGCAGCATAAGACATCTGCAACACCCATCCCATGTGCTACAAGCTTCTTGGCAACTTCTCACTTGCTTGACTCGGCGTCCTAGGTGACGGGTGTCACCAAGTAGTGAGCATGACAAGGTGCATACAAAAGACCCTTCCCCGCGGTGACAGCTCCACGATTCTTCCCCAGCAACACTACATCACCCGGACGCACAGTCGTAAAAGTGTCAGCCATCAATAAAGGCCGTTATAGATCTTCTCGGTGAAACGAACCTCGTACGCTTGTTTTCACTCAACAGAACGACTCAACAACCCACGGTGTCACCCTGGAGCTACATCCTAAGGCACCCTCTCCGTGCAACCGTGCTTCGCCGACGACCAGTTCATTATATCAACAAGCTGCGTCCTGACTTGATGACACTCCGACCTCGCTCAGACCAAACTAGTAGCCAGCACAATGGGGCCAGCTATTCTCGAAATCCCGCCCGCCAAGCTGGTCAGCAGCACCACCCACGCCGACCCAGGCCAGCTCCTTGTCACCGAGCTCTTCTTCGAGGTGCCTCTCGACCACGCCAGCCCCTCGGCCGGGAGCATCACCCTGTTCGGTCGACGGGCCACACGACGGCAAGTGCCTCTATTTGAGCCGGATGACCACGCCGACGCCAAAGAGCTGCCTTACCTGGTCTATCTCGAAGGGGGGCCCGGATTCGGAAACCGTCACCCTCAAGATCATCCTCTCACTCGCATTGCCATCCCGCGCGGCTACCAGGTTCTCTATCTCGACCATCGTGGCACTGGGCTCAGCACCCCGGTCTCCGCCGAGACGCTTGCTGCTCTAGGCGACGTCGACGCCCAGGCCGACTATCTGAGCCTGCTGCGTCAGGACAACACCGTGCGAGACTGCGAAGCCGTTCGCAAGTGTCTCACGGCTGGCTGGCCCGAGCACAAGGCGCCGTGGTCCATATTCGGCCAGTCGTACGGCGGGTTTGTATGCCTGTCATACCTGTCCATGCATCCGGAGGGTCTTCGCGAGGCATTTCTGACCGGCGGCTTGGCTCCGGTGGGAAAGACGCCGGACCAGGTGTACGAAGCGACGTTCCGGAAAACCATTGGTCGCAACAGGGAATACTATGCCAAGTATCCGGAAGACGTCGACACCGTACAGGAGTTGGTCAAATTCATCGACGCGCAAGAAGGAATTCCGCTGCCGGCTGGTGGTACGCTGACTGTGCCTCGTCTCATGACGCTGGGGATAGCATTTGGGGGGCATGGAGGCTTTATCAGTGTTCACAACACGCTGCTTCAACTCAAGACGTCGTTGCGGCAGAACGGATACTTCAACCGTGCCACTCTACACGCCCTGGAGACCTCGACGACTTTTGACACAAACATCATCTACGCCGTCCTGCACGAGGCCATCTACTGCGAAGGGCCCAAGAGCTCATCTCGTTGGGCGGCGAGTCGAGTCGGCCAGTCGCTTGGCGGATATTCGTGGTTGACGCCTGGCTTCTCCGTCTCGTCTATTCCCTCTGACGAACCACTCTACTTTAGTGGTGAAATGGTCTTTCCACTCCATTTTGAGACATACCCGGAACTCATACCATTGCGAAAAGTGGCAGAGGCCCTGGCCGTTCGCTCTGAATGGCCTGCTCTCTACGATGAGGATCGCTTGAGAAGCAACAAAGTTCCTGTGTATGCGGCATCGTATGTCGCGGACATGTACGTCGAGTACAACTTGGCAAGAAATACAGCGGAAATGATAAAAGGGATCAAAGTGTTCGAGACCAACGTCTTGTACCACAACGCTTTACGGTCCAAGGCAGATGAGGTCATTCAGAGCTTATTTAGTCTGAGAGACGACGTACTCGATTAGATTGCAGGACGAGTTGCCAATCAGACGGATTGATAGATAATGCAAATATGACCTGACTGGAAGTAAGTACGCCCTACGCTTGTAGATCCCTTGCCCGCCCACACCATGTTCTCGCATGCTTGATTTGCCGCACGCTTACGCGTCCTATTGTGAGTCACTCTTCTTCCATCTCCGCTTGTGCCTGTATTTCTTGACAGAGAGTAAGCCACGATATTCAGTCACAACGGTGACGAAGAAACCTACTCCATAGTCTAGTCGCCGAAGCTGAGATAGCCTCCGCTTTTGCTGCCAGTTTCTCCAAAAGCTTCTCATCATCTCTGCCTTTGACTCGTACCTTGTTCGGCTGGGCCTAGTTGCAGGTATAGAGTCAAATAGGGAACAGACCTTGGGCGACTCTACACGTAACTCACCTGCATGAGAATAGGAATTAGTTCTGCGGGATCTGCATTTGCGAGAGACGCCACAGTCCTGAAGCCATTCTCCCAAAAGACGCGCCTGCCGTTGCGTGAGACTCGATACCTGATTTGTTGGAAGACGCTACGTACGCTGTGCGACTCTTGACAAATGTGACTTTGGACAGAGCCAAGAGATCGGCCCTTGCTCCGGCCATGAGTCTGTCTGAGAAGTGAGCGAGGGCCGCTGCCATGACGCTGCAAAATCACATTCGTCAATAAGGTCTCCAGCTTATACTGGATGATGGAGAGCACGCACCCCCATCCCATATGCTCGCAAAATTTGATCATGCCAGCTGCGAAGCCCTGACAAGTCTGAGAGAGCGACTGCACAGACCCACGGGCCATGTCGTACTTGCGTGCAACGGCGTGTACGGGCAGCTCGTTGCACAGATCGCGCAGTTGCATGGCTAGATAGAAACGGTGGTAGACCCGCGCCGTCTGTATCTCTTCCTCCGTCGTTTCTTTCAAGACAGCACCTTGTGCTCTGGAAAAAAGTTGGTCAAAGAGCGTCACCGGCCTGGTTCAAGATTGTTTGGACGACTTACAGCTTGAGGACCGTGGTAGGCCTGATGCCGAGAAAGGAGAGAACACGTAGACCGCTTTCATTCATCGACTCCATTTCGTCCCGGAATATTCGCCAATTGACAGTCTGGCCAAAGTTTTGAACAGGTGTCAGGATGTAGAGAATGTGCATCTCGCCATCCATGACAAACGCCTTGAGTGCTCGAACAAGTTCTCTGTGAACAAAGATGCCGTCATCTGGATCAATTGCCGATGCTACGATAGCTTTGCCTAGCTGCGTCACCGAAAATTGTAAGTCATCGTTATCAACGGTAATGAGCGCCATGTTCCGAAGCTCATCCAGGCTTGACCTAACAGAATCCAGTATGGATTCTCGAGGCAGTGTACGGCTGAACAGAGCTTTCGCGCAATAATCAGACAGAGACTCGCGACTTGCGGCAAGTCGTATCGAGATGGCCTCCAAAAGAGCCCTGCATTGTCATTTCAGCATCAGACAACAAACACAGGGGAAGGATCTCCGGTACCTTTGCATGCGTCTGTTTTCCGTGCCGAGACAGCTGAAGACTGCCGGGATATCGGCATGCATGAGTTGTACGACCTGTTCCAAGTCATCTGGTTTGCAACAGAGATACGTTTCTCCGACTGGGCACTTTCCCTGTCGCCCGGCCCGTCCTCTCATCTGCCTGAGCATGGCCGGGCCGACGAATTCTCTTCCCATCCGGGCATGATGGAGAATCACCCTTCTGGCAGGTCTATCTCGAATCAGTTCTTGTTGAGTAATTTGTGTTGCAACCGGACGTACAGATTAATACCTGCTGCTAAGCTGCAGGTGGCTAGGCAAACCAGGATGGTACCCGAATCGTAAGCCGCAGCAATCAAGTCGCGTTCCTCGCTTGTTAGACCAGCCTGCAACATCGATTAGGTACTGAAATCGGAAGTTTGCTGAGCAGTATCGACGTAACTCACATCTACATGGTCAGCATCGCAGAAGCGCAATTCGGGTCTGAGCAAAGAAGGGAAGACGAACGATGAAAAGCAACACCATAAAGAATTGTCTCTTCCAGTACCGGATCCACACCGGTGCTCAAGCTGCGAAGATCTCCGAGCAAGTCCAATCTTTTGTTGTAAACCTCTGAACTTACTTGTTGGGGCTCCGGCATCACTCGGCTGATCCAGCGAGCGTCCGACTCACACATCCAGCGGCTTCCCGCAAAAATGAGCACACCATAGCCACTGGAAGCAGTTTCGTGAGCAAGCGCAACGACAGCATTCAAGACTGCATCAGAAAATTCTCTGTGATGCGATGAAGTGATCCGCCGAACAGGGCAGCAGTTTGTGCCAGCCAACACCTGGCTGCTTTTCTGAGAATCTGATCTCGACAAGTCTCTGCCTGGGTTAGCCGAGAAGATGCTTCCGTCACAAACCAAGTGTTCATCAATCGGCACAGGCCTATACAGGGTTTCGTAGGAATGACCCTGCAGCCACGTCGCCAAAAGATCGATATTCTGAAGCCGACTTAGCGAGAAGTTGGGGACCATAGCACTGAATCTAGAAATCACCAACAGGAAGTGTAGCGCTCATGCCGATGATTTGGACAGACTGCTCCAGGCAAAGAAGCTTCGTAGCAATCAACTCAAGTATGTATCCACGGTGTTCATCATCTATCATGTGCAGTTCGTCCAGAACAACGGCTTTCAACTGAGTAATGGACATGTCGTCAACGGCAGTATTAATCAGGGCATTGGCCTAAAGTTGTATCAGCTAATCAGGCCCAGCAAACATCTTGCTTCTCGCACCTTTTCTATGGTGCAAACGCCAATGTCAAAGTCATCCCAAGTGGCCCGTACTTTGCCCCCTCCGAAGAATGCTACGACTCGGATGAGGCCTTCATCTGCACGCCGACGCCAGGGCCCAGACAGGGGTTGCTCCCCGGCAGACAAGACCGAAAGTGAAATACCATCAAGGACCTTGCGCAGCCAGCGCACTTTTTCCTGCACCAAGGCGACGTAGGGAAGTACGAGCAAGGCTTTCGCTCCAGAATTCTCAAATATTCGTTTGAGCATCAGCACTGGGGGAAGTCAGCTTCGCACAGAGCTGATGCTCGTAACGCATGTCGCAGCTCACAATCGGCAACCAGGGACTTGCCGCCGCCGGTCGGCGCAGAATACACTAGGTTTTTCTCGCCCTGCAGCAATCCGGGCCCCTTCAAGCAGCTTTTCTGCCATGGATAAATTTGTTGGATACCCAGGGCTGCGAAATTGGCCACAAGTCGAGGGGGAAGACCGTAAGTTGGGTGGTCAAGATCCAACTCTGGATCTTGAGTCCGTGACGGCGTCGCGGATATCGACACTCGCTGGGAGTACTCGGAAGGTTCACATGGAGACTCGCCTGTATTCACAATCTTACTGGCGGAGAGACGATGGGGAGCGGATGGAAGACTGACTGCCCGTCGAAAGTGCACCTTGATTTGGGATTCAGGCTGCCGAGGGCCAGTCTCATCATCGCCATTGGACCAGCTTCGCTTTCTTCCCGAGGGCAAGGCCGTGTGAAGGGAATCCCGGCCCTCTTGAGCGATCTGCACGCTGGTCTTGTGCAGAAGACCTTGCATGCTCTTCATCGTGGAGAATATGAGCTGGACACGACATCACCACGTTCAACAGATCAGGTTGTCGGAAGAGCAAGAGTATCGTGTGCCAATGAGGCACCGAAGAGGGAACCGTGTGCGTGCGTTGACGTTGACTTTCACAGACCGTTGCTCCAGGGTGGTCGTGCTCATTGCGTCAATGATTGCCACGCGGTAGTCGCGGAGCACGACGCCGCTCAGACACGGTGTCACGTGAGGAAGAGGCCGACCAGGGAGCAATGCTGGGAAACAAGGTGTGCAACCATCTCGAGGCGGGACGTTCCTGACACATAGACTATAGCGCGGCGCCCTGGCTGCTGGTGCGCTGCAGCCTCATTGCAGTTACAGGGCTCCCGTTCGTCCACTCAGAATCGACGCCAGGGGGGATGTGCCCCGCAGCCCGTCATTGGTCCATCGCCTCTGTAGGCTCCTGGTGTGAAACGGAGTGCTGCGCCATTCCCTTTTGACAAGGCCAGTGGCGGTCGATCCAAGTTGCAAAACTGCCCCATGCCCTTGTAGGGATCAGGCGAACGTGGATTGAATGGTCAGTGCGGCCGGCATTTGGAAGACTCAAGGCTCTTATTCTCGTAACCACTTTTCACCAAGGACTGACGAGCGGGATTTCGTTGGCAGGGCTGAATGACCATCTCTCCTTGCTACTGAAGCCAAAGCACGCTTTCTGGAATTGGCCTCCATGTCCAGGAAAGCCCTCCGATAATATCTGCTGGACCAGTATCATCGTCAAAACAGTGGCCAGGGTCGCGTGGGACAAAATGATGAGCTGTCAGAAACTCGTTCAAATGTTGACCCATTTGATCAAGACAAAAAGAAACACCATACATATATCAACGTGGAACTGGGGTCATGAACACGTCAGTCCTTGATCGTCGGCTGCGGATGGAAACTTTGTCGAGGTTGTACGGAGTATGTATGTACCTGATGGGCCTCAGGCAGCACTGCGTGTACAAGTGCTTGCATTCGGCCCATCGAAAACAATTTCTGCGGGCACGCGCCATCTGTTAGAAACCCAGCCCGCCCCACGCCGCCGGAAGTAAGTTGAACCCCCCCCCAACGGGCCACCCCCTCCACCCGGCCACCCCGTCTATTAAGGTGCATAGGCAAATTTGTACTATAAACACTAACAATTCGATCAATTTTTCTAGTTAATTTCTAGGAGATCTAATTAGATAACTAATAGATTTTAAAAGCTCTAAAAATAGTAAAAAATTTAAACTATTAAATAAAAAAAGAATCTACCTTATAGCTATTTTAATTATTTAAATATTAATTTCTAAAGTTTTTATTTTTTATATAGTATTATTTACTAGTAAATTTTAAAAACTATTATAATAGTAAATAAATATAGCTATAAAATAAATTTAAATTTTAAAAAATAATAAAAAATTTAATTAGTTAAAAAAAACTTTAAAAAACTTTATAACTAGTCTAATTATTTAGATATTTAAATTTTAAATTTTTACTAGTAAAATTTTCTTAGGTAAATATTTTTTTTTAATAAATCTATAAATAGTATATAAATATCTTAGTCTTTATAATAATAAATTATAGTTAATATTAAATAAGCTAAATTAAGTTAAATTTTATAAATAAACTTAATATTAAGCTAAATATTAGAGATTTAAATTTATTAAAGTTTACTAATAAACTACTAGTAAATCTTAATAATTACCTAGTCTTATCTTCTACTTTAAATATCTTTATTAATAATAAAGCTATAGGGTAGCTTTTTTTTATATTTAATAGCCTAAATTTTTTACTATTTTTAGAGCTCTTAAAATCTATTAGTTATCTAATTAGATCTCCTAGAAATTGACTAGAAAAATTAATTAAATTGTTAGTGTTTATAGTACAAATTTGCCTATGCACCTTAATAGACGGGGTGGCCGGGTGGAGGGGGTGGCCCGTTGGGGGGGGGTTCAACTTACCACCCGGCTGGAGTCGGACGTTCCTTTTTCCCTATCAGCAAATATCTACGGAGTACCCAACTCGCATCTGCCAACGTCTGCGAAATACTCGATTCATGTACAGAGACAGTATCGGACATGCAGACGCAAGTGGTAGCACTGGCACTCCATGGATAATGTTCATTCGGTCTGTCATTGCCCCATGACAACCACAGAGGCGCAGCTTCGGTCAATTGTCCTGCTAAGCAAGGTGATGAATTATCTCGTACATATGTACTCCGTACTTGTACCTCCAAAGGCTCGGAGCGGCCCAGGCCGGCGAGTCGGCGAGCGAGGGACAGGTCATTATTTTACCTGGTTGCCCTTACCTGTAATAGTACCCACATTTGCCGACGGTGTTGTTCCCGCCTTTACGCGTCCATCGTCATAAATCACGCCGAAAGTGCCTCGTTTTATTCATAAGCAGCAGTGTCGCTCATGGTCGCCTGTACATATTGCGACAAGCACATAGTATCTGACGCCTTTCATTCATTCCAGCTGTCCATTTGCCTGTCGGCACCGTCACAAATCAGTTCCAACAACTATTACTTTCCTCCTCCATTTACCGGACGAGGTTCCCAGTGTCATGTGCTATTCTAGCGGTGGAACGACAAGCAAGGTTAGGAGGAGGTGGAGGAGGAGGAGGGGGAGCACAAGCCTCGATTCCTTTCTGCCTTTCCAACTGCTACTAATACGTACATACGTACCGAACCCTGTCGATAGCGCCACCTTGTATGCCATTCGTCCTTGTATTTATTATGCCCTTCTCTGCCCTTTCGACACCAAGGGGCCTTTCCAAAGTACATGCGTGTATCAAAACGCGCCAGAACCTTTCAGAGAACCCGCACATCAGAGCATCCGCACTAACAGCGTCTGCCGGCTTGAGGTGCTATGACCTGGCGGGGCTGGTGCTTCGACTGCTTGTTCGTGATGCAATTCCCAAACACCCCAGAAGGCAAGATTCGGAGCGTGCGAACGCTCAGAATAGCTTCGATGTTCTCTGCCTCAAGTTTCGGTGCATACAAGTAGCCTAGCCTGGTAGGTATTAGGGGGGGGGGGGGGGGGGGGGTTGG
>JADHZA010000259.1:0-31442 GCA_018831705.1 Torrubiellomyces zombiae
GTAAAGAGGCAGGCGAGTGCCGGAGTACACCCACGAGACCTACATATTTGCTTCCTATTGAACTTTTGTGAGAGCGCGCTGCCACTTTGTTGGGGGCGTGCCAAGCTTGCCAAGTAGCATTTCAGTAATTACATTAAAAACATGCTTAATCCTAACCTTATACATGCATACTCAGCCTTTTTACCGTGAAGGATTGAGACAAACATGCCTTGTCCCAGAAATACCACGGCCTCCACAGCTTCCTGTCCAAGTAAGCGGGATACGACGCTGACGACCAGGGTTCCAGGAGCATCAAACAGCGTGCATGAGGTGCTGCAAGTAGAAGTGCTAGCGCGCGAACCACGGCGAGATCCGCACAAACAATGGTCTATTGCCGTCTTTTCCCCATCTCTAGATGACTCTTCTTGAACCTTGTTCGTACGTCTGTTTGGGCCGAGCACCCGGTTCGTCGGGGTCGGTTCATCGGCGGTCAGTTCAAGTATAAATTCATACGCTCGTCGTCCACTCCAGCCTGTTAACGCTCATCATCATACTTGTATCATAGGCCAATACAGAACACTCTATTTCATCTTGCTCCTCGCTATCAACATGAAGTTCTTGTCAACCTTCCTTCTGCTCGGAGCCCTGGCTGCTCCCATCCTCGCGCGGGTAAGTCATCCGGCTTTACCTACACGACCTTGCCAGCCAATTTGTCATATCTATAGGAATGCCGAAGCAACGCAGACTGCGGGCAGTGTATTGTCGCCACCGTGCCCCGTCGCCACTGCCAGGACACCCCAGGAAAGGTGAGTAAAAGTCCCTCTCTGCGGAACCTAAGCCGCTGACTTGGTGTTGTAGGAATGCAGGAATGATGCCGACTGCGGACAATGCATCAACGGCCCCGGAGGCCGCGGTCACTGCCAGGGACGCCCTAAAGCTGTAAGTCGGCCGGCGTATTCCCCCCTTGTTTACTACGTGCATTACCAACGTTTGAAAATCTACAGGATTGTCGAAACGATGCGGATTGTGGCCAGTGCATCAACGGGAGCGTCCGTCGTGACCACTGTCAGGGACACCCCAACAAGGTGAGTCAAATCGTCTTAGACAAATCTCGCCAACGCCCGTAATGACCTTCTTTAGCTGTGCCATAACGATGGAGACTGCGGAAGATGCCACAACCGCAAATGCGAATAGAGGTGCATTACTAGGCAGCTCTGTCCGAATTGTCGTCTGCAACGCAGTGTTCGGCCTGTGTGGGTTTCCTGCACTCTGTCGCTCTCGGATCTAATTCCATGCCATGTCCCCTAAAAGCACTCGTTTCTTCTTCGACACAACCTTTGCTTTTCTCCTGCTTCAACACTGTGAAAACCACTTGTATGCTTCTCCGTCTTGACACTCCGTCAGCTCTCATGTTGCAATCTGGCCTCTGTCGAGCTACCTCTTTTTACTCTTCTACAAATGAGGGCTGCTTTCCATTACCTCTCTACATAGGGCAGACAGAATTTAATCTATTCGATGAACCCTATTGTTTGTACTTATCAATCGTAGCAATCATCTACATTGAAAACGAGCCAAGGGGCTGTAGTCAAGGGATTCATTGGACTCACTCGGCTATCGGCATTGTCGCTTCCCACAGTGCAATATGGAGTTCTCTTTATGATTGGATTGACTGCCGAGATGTCGCGCTGCGAGGTTTCTCGCGTCCCTTGGCGCGATTATGGTCGAAAATCTATTGACAACTCGTCTGCAGAGGTATCCGAGTCACACTTGGATGCGGCGTTGGATCTAGGGTCTGTCATCGTTGCTTGACTTTGACTGGCGGGCTCCTCTGTTTCGGCTGCTGATTCTTCGCTCAATACATGTACAAGGGGCAACCCATCTGTCCGACTGCCGCCGTGGATGGCCAGAGCAGCCGCCCTTTCGTTCGCTTGTGCTATGGCCAGGTCTCTTTGTCGCTTTGCCCAATCCTGGCCATTTCGACAGGCCCCGATTCCTTCGCAAAAAGACTTAAAGTTCCCGGCCAAGCTGTAGGAGTCGACCAAAGTTGTCACATTCTCCGGCAATGCCCCTGTGGTCTAGGGCATGACCGTGTGGATGGCATACATCCTGACATGCCCGTCTTGGTACGTACGTATAACCGAGGGTGTGGGCGCGCTGGTCATAGACGGGCTGAGGTTCCCCCACGGCGAGGAGTGCAGCCTGGCCTCTTTCTCCCAGTGCCATATCGTACATTATCTGACGCTGCGCCACGGCCACGGCCGCTGATCCATCCGGCCCCTTCACTTCGAAAAAGTAGGTTGGTGCGACTGGGAGGTCTGCCTGCGTGGACGGGACGACTTGTTCACAACAAGCAGCAGTCGCCTTACCCCTCTCAAGTCACTGAGGTCTGGGCCGCCGTGTGTCGCAGATCGTTTCAAGCGCTTCAGGCACGTCCAAGAGTACTGCTTTAGGACCCGATCCAGCCGCCGCAGAGAGCCGCCACTTTCGGCAGGGGGGCGACCGACGCGCTGACGACGGCTCCGCCTGGATGCTTGGAGACTCTCTGCCCTCTTTCTTTGCCGCTGGGTGTTTCTTTGATCCAGCTCTCGCAGTGCGCTCGTTGTCAAGAAAGTCTTTGACAAGCCGTCCCAGAAGCGCGGCAGGGGACGGGATGGATGGGCAAGCTTCCGTTTCTTGGACGAGTGTGCGGCGTCGTCGTCGTCGGCAGGCTGTTCGAGTGCGCAAGGATGTAGACGCTTGCGGGAAGCAGATCTGGCCGATGGACTGCACAGAGAACCGGGAAGGACTATTATGCTCGCGTTGGCGGTTGCGCAACGAGACGGCGGACAGAGCTGTCGACTTTTATGTTGGGAGGATCCAAAGTTGGGAGGTAGGTGACGTGTTCCACCAGCGCCTCCGGACGAGCATGTCATTGGTTCTCCCCGCAGCCGCCAGCGCCTGAGGCTCGGGCCGCCCGCACCAATCGTTGGCCCGGCCCCGGTCAATCCGCGACTCGGCGGGCCTGGTGGGCCGCGAATCTGGGCACCAAGAACCGCAGAGGCGGCTCACCACTGCTCACGGGGAAGTGAAGCGTCATTTCCCGCTACCTGAAGCCTCTTACCCTCTCTCATGGTCGACATCTTTGTTTCATAAAGGCGTGTGTGTGCCCCAAATTCAGCGTTAAAACATGCCACTCTTCGGCTGGACCGGCAGCTCGAAGCCATCATTTGAGGCACCGCCAATGCAGCTGAAGAACCAACACCCATTACAGCCAAAACGAGCAAATTGATCAACTTGGTGAACGATTACGGACTCCAAAATCAGGCTCCTACGCGTCCGGGTGGACTCGACGTTGGACGGTCCGCCGATAGGAGCGGGAGCGGTGCCGGCTCTGGTATGAAGATTACTTGTTCGAGGTGTGAAGACGGGGCTTAAGGTCGAGAATTCTGCACAACATTCTGTCAGCTTGTCGCTTTCTACCCGGAGGTTAACGTTCATTTTCGTGCCGTTTGTTACATATCCACATAGACCCCCTTCCGATTTTATCATGTATTCATATTAGTAGCTAGGGAATTGGGAGGGCACTTCTTCGACGTACGTGACAATATGCCCAGTTGTAAGCTGCCACTTGGGGCGCTCTATCACGGAGCAGTACGCAAGCTGGAACTTGTCTAAATGCTCTGGTCACTGCATGTACACCATCCTCGCCTACGGACGACCATACTATCAGTACAATACTTGTAGTTGACAGCCGCCCGCCGATAGAGTGTGATGAGAAAAGGAGGTATGCAAACGATTGATCCTCTTGCTTGCAGGGCGACTTTTGGTCAGAGAGCCCATCTGCGTAGTAACACCTGTTGTGGCCACTGACCCTCCTCAATGTGAGATCACTGCTACAATCAGAGACCGGGTACCTCTCTTTTGCTATCACGTTCAACACCCCTTTGGTTAGACCGTATTCGTCAGAAAGATTGGTTGTGATCACCTCTCATGCTTTCTCTAAATCACTGCATGCCCCAACCCACTACAGAGCACTTCATCTCACATCGTGTCTCGCACTGCACTATCCCCTAAATTGTCCCATAGCTTGAGGTGGGAGACATTCCAAAGTTCTCGAGCATCGCTTAGTGCGGTGCGAAATTGATCGTCAACACGTTTTCCTTCAAAAGCTGCCGTTCGAAGTCCACTTGGCTGATTAACGACCAACGAGCAGCTTTCACCATCATCACCACTCTCAATATACAAGCTCAACTGCTCTCTAGCACTGCGGTACAACAAAATGAAATACAGCGGTTTCAGGAACTGGGAATTACGAAGTGTGTTGACCATAGTTTTGGCTGGCGGCTCAGAATCCGGCAATAATCCCATCGCCTCGAGCAACTTGTCTGATAAGCTCGACTGGCGGCCCAAGATGTCCACCATAGTAGAGCGAAAGTCCCACTCTTTGTCCTGTAGCAAGGCCATCATAGTCGCAATGGCTGCGTCAGGCAAGTCCGGCTGGCTGCTTAAGACTCGAGCTGCAGAAAGTTGAACGGACTCGTCTTCGTCCTGGAGTAGTGCTACTAGAGCCGTTATGGTCACGTCAGGCAAATTTCGCTGGCAGCGCAAAATAGTTGCTGCGTAGTCTTGGACATCTTCGTTGTGAAGTAACGCTGTTAGGGCCGCTAGAGCTACGTCAGGCAAGCTCAACAGATGAGTTGAGATTGATTCATGGCCTAAGACTTTTGCAGCGGAAGATCGAACAATTAAGTTCTCATCCTGCAGTAGCGCTATTAAGGCTTCGGTGGCTGTATTCGATAAGTTTGACTGGCGCCTTAAGGCTTGAGCTGCGAAATATCGAACACTCGACTCCTCGGTTTGGAGCAGGGCAGTCAGGGCTGCGATGGCCGTGTCTGATAAGTTTGATTGGCGGCCTAAGGCTTCAGCTGCGGAAGACCGAACAGACGAGGAGTCGTCTTGGAGCAGGGCAGTCAAGGTTTCAACAGCTGCCTTTGATAGGTTTGACTGGTACGCCAAGGTTTCAGCTGCGGAAGATCGAACACGCGACACCTCGTCTTGGAGCAAGACAGTCAGGGCTGCGATGGCCGCGTCTGATAAGTTTCGCCCATGGCCCAAGGCTTGAGCTGCGGAGGATCTAACACCCCACTCTTCGTTGTGAAGCAGAGTTACTACAGCCGTAATAGCCGTATCAGGCAAGCTCAACTCGCGGCTTAGGGCTTCAGCTGCCCAAAATCGAACATACAGCTCCTTGTCCCGGAGAAGCGCTACCAAGGCTATAATGGTCACGTTAGGTAAACTTGGCCGGTCCTTGAAGTCATCATCACGCCTCAAGGCCATAGCTGCAGAAGCTCGAATATATGCCTCTTTGTCCTGGAGCAGGGCCGTCAGAGCCGTAATAGCTGTATCAGGCAGGCTGAACCCGCCTCTCAGGGTGTCCACCGCTTCGTATCTCGACATATTGTTCTGAAGCAGTACCATTAAAGCCTCACTGGCCGGGTCCTTGAACCTCAGCGGTATTCCCAATCTTTTGCAGTCGAGAAATCGAACGCTGGACTCTTTATGGAGCAACTTCATCAAAGTCGCAATAGCTGTATCAGGCAACCCCGACTGGCAAGTGGATGTTAATAGGCTTTCCAAGGCCTTAAATACATATCGTTGATCGATCCGCTTCTTATTCTGGAGCAATGCTATCAGGGCTGCGAATGCAGTGTTATACAAACTTGATTGGCCAGTTGAGAACCATTGGCCGTTTAAGGCTTCAACTGCAGAACGTCGAACATCTGGCCTGATATCTTGGAGCAATGCTATTACGGCTATAATAGCCGTGTCTGAAAAGCTTGGTTGCCCATGCAAGACGCCAGCTGCGAGATCTCGGACGCCAACTCCGACGAGATCTCGGACGTCGGGCTCTTCGTTCTGAAGAAGTGCTATCAGGGTCGCGATGGCCGCTTCCGATAAGCGTACACTTCGAATGCTCAGTGCTCGCAAAACTCCAATATTTCCCATACTAAAACCAGTTTTCAAAGCTGCGATGATGGATGCTTCCGAACACTCGGATTCGCTTACCAAGTACGAGTAAGGTATCCAGTCAACCGAGAACAGCAGCCATTGTGTCAACCTTGCTTCCAAGCTCTTCCGAATCCCGCAATCATCTGACACTTCGCTCAAGCAATGCATAACAAGACGTTGATGCGTAGGACCCAAAAGGTCGATCGGGTCCCTCCCAATCTCATCGAGGAACTTGCTAGCTTTCCGATCTGCATCTAGCAAGCCGGTGACGAAGCGCCAAAAGATGTCGCAGTGCGCTGAATACTTGTATTTTTGGATAAAGCGGAAAGTTTCCATCTCATTGATATGTGCACTATCGAGATCCAAGCATTTCAGCGACCTTCCAGCTGCCCGCTGACGAGTAAAGTATCGAGCCGCAAAGTACTCCTGAAAGGTCAGATGTATGAAGTGATAGTTTTGGTGCTCGAACTTGAATGATGCGTCAGGTGTTCGGATGAATGAGAGGCAAGGAAGGGTTTTGTTGAGAAGAATTTTTTGTGGATTGAAGTGCTTGGATATACGTTGCCAATCCTTCCAGCTAAAATCCGTAGCATTGTTGTACAATCCAGTGAAAGCAAGGCCTTCGAGAAAACAGACCTCATCTAGGGCGAAGTCCTCAACATCTGAGGTCATAACTTGAGAAGGTGCGATCGGGTTCCCATTGTGTTTCTTCTCCAATCGAATGATGTCCTTCTTCCACAGTTTGAGCTCAATCCGTCTGTAAATGCCGGTCATGGTGTCTGGTAGATCTGTGGGCTCCAAGCCGTCCCAGGTGTAACAAAGCGCATCCAGTTGGATTGGGATGCGGACAAGACCCTCCATGAGCCAATGTTCTTTCAGGAAGGTCTGGACGTCATCAACTTTTCTTGCGTCTACAACCTTTTCGGCTTGATCAGTAAAGGCTTGTTCGATATACTCCTCCACTTGACCTGGGTAGAATCCGACTGTTTCCAGTTCGAGATCCACGTCAGGTGGAGGCCGGGCAGACGGGCGAGACGTGATGATGACATTCGGCTGTTTCAACAGCTCTTCGAAGAAATGAGACATTGCATCAGCCCGCTCCATGTCCTGGGACACTTCATCCAGCCCGTCAAGGATGAACAGACTTCCACTACCGCCGGTTTTCTTCAACCCTCGCCACAGCTCCCTTGCGAGACAACGGCCATCATCCTGTCCCTCTCCCGAGAAATATTCATGATAGAACAGATCCTCGTAGTTGTATCCTGCAACCTGTCGTCTTTCTTGTAGTTTCAGGTTCCGCAAGGGGATCCAAAATACGCGGCGGAATAATCTGTTCCATTCAACCCAAGAGCCGTTGGTGAACTCGTGGACGATTTTTTTGCATAGAGTGGTCTTTCCCACCCCAGCGCGTCCTCGAATGAAGATTCTTCTTGGCTTAATCGTGACACCACTGGGACTTTTGCGATCATTAAATATTGTCGCCAGGTCAATTTGGGTCGTCTCGTCTGGTGTCTTGATATTCTGGCGAGCGAAGATTGAAAAGGGTGAAGACTGGGTAGCTGGACCTTCCGATAGATTTGCATTCTCGGTGAGCTTCTCCATGATGACGAGATTAATGTAACAATGCTTCATCGGCAGATGAGCGCCCGAGAGTCGTTCGATAGCGAGCCTCTCCTCGCAATAACGTTTCTCGCGTATACAGGCATCGGCTCTTTCGAGCACCGACCCTTGGCGAATCCCTTTTAGAAATTGCTCAACCTGCCCCGCGACCTTCTGGTATTCTGGATCCTCAGGACCTGAAAACTTATTCATCGTTTTGTGTGGTCGATCAAGTGGCAAGGGATTTCGAATCATTTGCAGAGTTGCAGATGATTTGTTAACCAACTGAGGAGCGTCAGCAATTTTGGCTCTGGGGAGAAGTGTGTCTAAACGGGCGGAACTCGCCGGGACTTTTACCTGTTTTGACGAGCGGGGAAGGAATGGAAGAACCTTGTGGTAAAGGTTCGTCTTGCCCAATTCATAGAAGGTCATGGTTTGCTTAAGGGGGTCCTCAAGGCATAGCTGAGTAAAGCCACGCACAAGCTCATCAATATCGAAAGTAGGTCCTTTCACATTCTGAAGTAAACTGCTCACTTTCTGACCGCGGATTGATGCCCAGGCTTTCAGACCCGGTTCAGCCCAGCTGGCGACATCTTGGAACGAAGTACCTCCAAACGGCGTTGCCAGGAAGACGATGGCACGCGTGGCGGTTCGGAGAGAACGGTACTCGTGATCGGCCATGACCAGGGCCTTCATCAGGATTATACCGCCAAGACATGATGCGATGAAGACGATTGGGCGGACTCCTCCCGAGTTGGTATTTGTTGCTGAAGCTCGTCTCTGGATTCCATTGAGCAAAAGTCGAGCCAACTCCTCGATCCTCTTCTGGATCAGATCCGACCGTTCAAAGAGATTAGAGGGCCAGTCGCAGGTGAAGATGCGGGCTTGACCGGCTCTGCTCGGGAGCATGTCTTGATCGGCCAGCCAGTTGACATTGCCTTCCGAGTCCTGTGACTTCCAAACCCATGTGTCGGGCGACTTGGTGTCGAGGCCATGGATGGCAATGATGTCGACGTCGGTTTCAGCATCGTCATCGGGTGCCGGGTGGATCTGAGTAAGTCTGACCGAATTTGCTGGGGAGTTTTGGCAGTTGACACCGAGGGCTGCCGAGTTAGATGAAGCAGCGTTTGAAGCAGAGTTGCGACCAGAACCCCGACGACGACGGCGGCGGCGGCGGCCGGCGCACCGTGGATGCTCCGTCCATCCAACCATGGTTTGCACCCCTGCGATGGTCGGTATCGACAATTGATTCGCGTGAGCGAGGTTTCGCACCTGTAAGAGCCGAAAATTAAGCACTTCTGCGGACGCCGGGATACGGTGGCCATCGTCTGACTCACCAGCGATGCGAAGATTCTGCTTGGCCGCTCTATCCGGCTTTTCCTCCACACGTTGCCGCCCTCCTGCATGAGCAAGCATGCCGCCGTCGATACTTATGCGCGTGCACATCTGTTCGGCCGAATGGTACAGACAGGGAGCGAAATAAGTGATAACGGTTCTTCGAGTCGACATATCGAAGAGCACTGGCGTCTCAAGCAGATGGGTGATGTTCCTTCTATTTTTCTTATTACAAGTTCTTTCTTGGGTTTGGCTGGAAGACTCCGGGCGTATGCATGAAATACTTCATCTAGCATCGCTGCCCTTGCGACGGCCCGCCATCGTGACGGACAGCCCGTAGGAGTCGCAAACTGGCGCCTAGCGACAGACCCAGCGTGCCAGCCACCCAAGCCGACACAGCTAGGGGGCGATGGGAAGCCGGATGAATCACCGAGACTTGGTGCACAAAGTGTCACCGATGGGTCGAGAAGAGGTATAGGATAACTTCTCGTGAGGGCTTGTTATTTTCTGAAGCTATGTCTGCATTCGTTCTGGGGCTTTTAGGCACCTTCCCAGACCACCAAAACTCGGTCCTGCGCCTTCCCACCACGGCGAAGCAAGCAGGTCAATATAGACTAATACTAGGTACGGAGTAAATACTGTAGTATTTTATAAAGACCCTGCTCATACGTGACTGTGCCAGGCGTGATAAGGGCATGGCTGCCGATATGTCTCCTCCAGCTAAGTATGATTACCATGTATGCGGGCTGGTATTAAATGATAGATCTGTACATAACTGTGCTCCGTACCGAGCACTGGAGCCGCTGCGACAGTGATACAGTACTACAACGTTCCTAATCTTGTCTTCCATCTCACCGTTTTCGCACCCAGGACCCCTGTGCCCTGCATCAATGTGCGACTGAGTTGACTTTTTTCTTTGCTCCCCCCGGATTTTTGAGCTTATCGCAGTCCCCCCCACACTCGCGGGCAGATGGACAGGGGGCTGCGATGGCTGCCTATCTGTCGGTGTCGAGGGCGAACCTGAAGGAAAGACGGGGATGGAATATTAACGGTTGGAGATTGAGGTGATCATGTGCAGTACTGTACATGTACGTACGGAAAACAGGTAAGCGAAGGATGCTCGAGTCCCCGGATATGTAGGGATTGATTCATCGGACTACTACGAGAGCATAGCAGAGTGCAGATAAGCACGGACCGCTGCAGTACGGCCACGCCAGACGTCAGCTTCGTATGTACGCACGCATCTAATGGAGCTGTGACGTGACAGCGAACGTGCAGATGTCGTCTTCCTTGCAGCAGTAATGGAAGGGTGGACAGCGACGGACCGAAACGCCATGGTCGTTAGTTACCCTTATCGCAGCACTGTGACAATCATCATTCATTCATAACAATATGATAGTATACGACCCATATGATAAAAGCCAGCCAATGGATCAGCAGCAGGGTGAGTGAGTCGTATGATGCACCACCTGCGACAGATAGATAGATTACTGTGATAGTAATACTGTATGTAATACATAGGCCAGGTTCGCCCAAGCAGGTGACCCCACGCCGGGCTCGCCGGGTGCTTCGAAATCGAAGGCCCTGACAGGTCTGGCTCCTTGATGGCCCCCTCTTCTCCGCTGATAAGGGGATCGAGGCCCTGCTCGTAAGAGGGTGGGGGGGCTGACCCTTTGAGTCCAGCCAGTCACAGCTCTTGGAATCGACGGATGCTAGTAATCCAGTCATCGGATGGAATCTTCCATGAAACCCCCCCCCTTCTCCCAGCTCTTGTCCTTTTGCTTGGGAATTCCAGCCCAACGGATAAGGGACACGTAGGACAGGTGATGCATATTAATCAATACATACATACAGCATCGCCCTGAGCCTTTGACCTCTTTCTACTCCCGTCCTCGCCCTTGGGTCCTCATATCTTCCTTTTGATCACTCTCACTCCCTCTGCTCGCCTGTCAGTTTGACACGTTTTTGCGTCGGGATGCAAGGCACCTCTGCCCAAACGCAGCGCTAGCGTGTGTCGTCACCGCACAGTACAAAGAGGCAAAGGGCCCAACGAAACCCGACAGGACTCCAGTGGCCCACCCCCCCGGACCTGCCCTTCTAGGCCACGATCCTCGCTGTGGACCCCGAGTTGCTGCCTTGACCTATCTGTACAGTGCACATACGACTATTACCTACCTGCAGCATTGACCTGAATCCCTCCCTCGCACAGCGTCGACCGTTTTCATCTTCTACCGCCTAATCGAAGCTTTCGTTGTCGCACTTGTCTGGCTGTTGTGCTACCCTTTTTCTATTTAAACAAAAGATCCCGAGTTGGACCGTGCGACGGATCGGCAGACCCCTGAACCACGATCATCAAACTCAACTCTCGGGGAACTGGTCCCCTGAAAGAAAAACCACCACGCACGCCGAGGGGCCGCCCGTCCAACAGGGCAAAGTTCCATTTATGCCCTGGGCTGGGGCGGGTCCCCCAGCATTGTCTCCCTCCCCCCCCGCCGATTTGCTGGGCGCCACAATTCCCTGCCTGCGTGCCCTCGATTCCGTCACCACCGATTCCCTCGCAATAATACTATGAGATCCCTCTTCTCCCGACCTGGTCTCTCCAACCACCACTCCATTACCCCCTCCGAGTTGCTCGACTCTTCGCAAACATCGACGTTGACGGCTCGGACGAACGACAGCCTACCACTCTCCGTCTCGCGCCACCGAGTCAGAGACGCCAAGTATGCCCAACGCGATCCTGACCACGACCGAGCCCTCACTGTTACCCTCACGGCTGAGCCATCCATCTTTTCCGGAAGCCTCCATGTTACCATGTCCAAACGAGCCAGCCTCGAGCGCGAGTCCGATCCCCATCGCCTCCCGTCTGGTCCCTCCAGCGCCGCCGCCCATCTGAGTCAACCGGCTAGTCCGGTGCAGATCCCCAGGCGCAATCGGGATACCCATCGACAACAGTTCAAGCCGGAGCCTGTGCGGCGAAGAAAGCACAGACATGTCGCCAACTCTATTTCCCCCTCTGTCGCTACGTTGCTCGCCGTCACGGATATTCCTCGTCCAAATGGTCGAAAATCAAGACCCCGTGAACACCTGCCCGGAGACGATGTCGTCGAGGAGGAAAAGGCCTTGGAGAAGGAATTGAGTCTGGTCCTCGTTCGAAATCCACTCGATCTGCTCCTCTCGCCGCCTGATGATGTCCAAGACGACGATGCCAGTATCAACGAGAGCGTCGTGGGTTCTTTGCTCGCTCGGACGGCTTCGGTTGACTCAATGCCGTCTCTGGGCGGCGACTCGCTCACCACCGACCTCGTCTCTTCCGTCGACACGCCTGCGAATCGCAGCCCGTCGATGCAAAAGAGGCTTGTCCTACTGCGCAAATCCTTGGAGCCAGTTCGCTCCCCTCCCGATTCCATCGAAGAGCACCCTCTCGCCATCGACGACGACCATGACGTGGACGAACTGGACCTGAACAGGCTTCAGCAGCCCGAGACAGAACCTGTCGCAGAGTCACCTCTCCTCCAGCCCTTCAAGCCGTTTCGATCCGCCTTCAAATCCAACCTGACAGCCTCTCTGCGCGCGCTACGATCAGCCGCCAAG
The DNA here is from genome assembly GCA_018831705.1 of Torrubiellomyces zombiae. Classification (NCBI taxonomy): domain Eukaryota; kingdom Fungi; phylum Ascomycota; class Sordariomycetes; order Hypocreales; family Ophiocordycipitaceae; genus Torrubiellomyces; species Torrubiellomyces zombiae. The sequence goes on from JADHZA010000259.1 coordinate 12,493, forward strand.
TCCTTCTCGGCTATCAACTTCCCCTCCATCCCCCCGGACGACTTCATCACCCGCTCCATCCTCACCATGGACCCCAGCGTACCATACGCGGACGAGCGTCGGCCCCCTTTGACCGAGGAGATGCCCTCGGCCGAGCTACGACGATACCTCAACCCTACGACGAGCGCACCTCGGCCTAAATCCCGCACTTTGACCACCTCGATCCAGATGCAAACCTACAAGATCCAGCGAAGCCGATCGGCAGCCGGCTCGACCCCGACTCCGTGGGCTTCCCATCCCTGCTCAACCCCGTCTGCCAAGACCGGCCGGCCGTCCGTCACGTCCGAAGCACCCATCATGCGACAGCGCGAGATGCGCGAAAACCCAGACTTTATACGCATTGCGGTGATGGAAATGGCCATGCGCAGACGCGGCAAACTCGATAGCCAGAGACCGGGTCGTGCGCAATGGGCCCTGCCGCCCAGGAAACCGTCCACCAAGGCGTATGAAATCGGATCCAATGGCGTACCGGTGCGATGGACCTCGGTTACCGTCTGAACTGCCTGCTTGGACAATCAGAGTCCTGGCATGTAATCTACGCCTGAATTTGTTTTTTTTTTCTTTGCGAGAAGAGCACGCAGCATGAAGCACCGGCGCATTCATTCTTTGGTTATCTTTTCCCTTTTTGGAAGTACTTTTGCTCGTGGTGATGGTGGGCGTTGGTGGGCAGCGTACTTTTGGGTGCACAATACCACTGTTTTTTGTCCCTTTTTGCTGGGAGGAAGGAATATGGTGAGATGGACGAGAAGGATTGGATGTAGTTGAGATCGTTGGATGGCTTGGGATTAAGTCGTGTGACCACTGGACGCTTGGGGTGGTTTCGTCGCGGGTTGTGGCTAAAGATGTCGCCATGATCGTCGGAAGGTGAACAATCTAGGGATGGTCGTGTTCTTGAGAATTGCTAAGAGATATCTCTCCGCTTCTCGTTGTGGAATTTCACGAGCTGGATGGGCGTGTATGTGTGCCTGATACGATTGTCTGGATGAAGCTGGTGGAAATAGTCGTCTTCAGTGAGCTCGTGAGCATACATGGTCAAATCGATTTCATCCCCCTCGGGGGTGTTGAAGAGGTTCGGATCGATGTTGAATCTCGAACCGCCTTTCGTTGTATTCTTGGAAAAAGTGTCCATGGCCCTTCTCCCTGCCAAATACATCCATACCTTGCCGGTATTCGCTCCTTGGAAATGTTCTGATTCCTCCAGTTGCTCAGTATCACGAAATTCGAAAGCGGTGACATGACCCCACCCTATCGATAAACCTCCCCTCGCACCTCGCATCAATCAGCTCGACCTCATTCACGAATTCACTCCAAACACATCGTCTTCCACCCGCGCTCACCGACCCGACAGAACTGCTCAAACCTCATCTTCCAAGCACCCTGAACCAGAGTCCCATCGTCTCTCCGTTCCGTGCTGCCGCTGCAGCACCAACGCAGCGATCAGCATGGAGCAGGCCGCCATGAAGTCGTGGGGTAAGCCAGCAGCTCCCGCATGCCTCCCATCAACTCACTGACACAAAGCTCCAGTGCTCGACAACAACGTGCAGCTGGTCGACCCGAAACGCGACGCCCTATACAACTTCGACGCCGCAGCGCACAAAGCCGCTCTCGAAGCCAAGCCCTGGGCCTCCAACCCCAACCACTTCAAGCAAGTACGCATCAGCGCCGTCGCCCTCATCAAGATGACGATGCACGCCCGCTCCGGCGGCGACCTCGAAGTCATGGGCCTCATGCAAGGCTACGTCTCCAACGACGCCTTCATCGTCACCGACGCCTTCCGCCTGCCCGTCGAAGGCACCGAGACGCGCGTCAACGCCCAAGGCGAAGCAAACGAGTACCTCGTCGAATACCTCGACCTCTGTCGCGCCCAGGGCCGGCAGGAAAACGTCGTGGGCTGGTACCATAGTCACCCGGGCTACGGGTGCTGGCTGAGCGGCATCGACGTCGACACCGAAGCCATGCAGCAGCAGTTCCAGGACCCGTTTCTGGCTGTCGTCATCGATCCCGACCGCACCATCAACGCCGGCAAAGTCGACATTGGTGCGTTTCGAACGTATCCGAACGAATGGAGCGGCAGCGGCAAGAACACCTCGACCACCCAGGCTGTTCCGCTAGCCAAGGCGGCCGAGTTTGGCGCCCATGCCAATCGCTACTACAGCTTGGAGGTGTCGCATTTCAAGAGCTCGCTTGATTCCAAGTTGCTGGAGCTGCTCTGGCACAAGTATTGGGTCCAGACGCTCAGTCAGAGCCCGTTGCTGACGAATCGGGATTTCGGGAGCAAGCAGCTTCTGGACCTGAGCAGTAAGATCAAGGAGGTGACCACCGGGGTCTCGAGAGATCGTGGCGGAAAGGGCGGCGTGTCGGGTGCGACGGGCTCGCAGGGCAGGTCGGCGAAGGCGGTGGGAAAGGTGGTTGGTGAGATTCAGAACATGGCGGCCAAGGAGATGGCGGGCCTCGTGGCGGAGGACGTCAAGATGAAGCTGTTTAATGATTTGGGGGTCAAGGCGGCGACGTAGGAGGGAGATGGGCATGCATGGCTGGCGTTGGGGATGATGTTCAGTTTACGATCCTTGCCGCGATCAAGGTGGCATTGCACTTTTGCGTTATCAGTGGTCTGGGCAGCAACCTGGCGATGAGGTTGCGGGTCAGCATAATCGGCTAGATTTAAAGAACGGTGCGTCTGACTCGGTGCCATGCGATGTGAAGCATTCATCTTGCTGGTGACTGGCTGTTTCTACTTGCCAATATCTGGTTTGTGACCATTGCCTGTGCTCGAGAACTAACACCCATCTGTAAAGAATTGCGGACGTATTGCGTTCCAGTAACGGCTGAGTGTTGTGCGATTCCTTGGCCGCCTATTACTTTTGTGTCTGAACATAGCCAGCAGTGTTTCTGTGACATCTTGATATCTATACCTAATTCGTAGTACATTGATCAAGTATCGATTGGGACATCATCTCGCGCTGCGAGGACCCGCACGTTGTTTGCTGAAATCTCGGCCTACCCTAGAGCTACAGGCAAATCCGTGAAGCTATCGACAGCTTACCCCTTTTGCTCAATCCTGAGCGAGCAAGCTGTTTGGGGCCATCAGTATGCGGAGAACATGTTGGAGTAGTCTATCTCCATCGCTGTCCGTTCTCATGTTCTGGCTACAGTCAATGATGGTGAGCGCCACATGTTGTCATGATTGATGATGGGCGTGCTGGGAGCCACATCATGTGCGACGCAGGTTCGTTTGCACCACTTCGCGCATGAACCACTGGCTATGCAAGGTTTCATTAACTCGTGACTAGAAAAATAAAACTTCTACGGTTCGAGTGCTACAAGTTTCATTCGCCATGGTCGGTGACGATGTTGCCAACAGCTACTGTCCCGGTACTGTTATTGAGGCAACAAACACTCCAGCTGCAAGGGCCAAGTGCTGCACACAACTACGCGGAAGCTGTTGATGTATCGACGCCGTCACGGAGATCATTGAACGTCCCATGATCGATGACGATGTCTCCGACAGGCAATACGATCTGACACTATCGAAAAGGGTCAGGGCCATCCATTGACGCGCATCAGTCAAACCCGAGCGCCCATTAATACCGAGAACAACAAGGCGGAAGATTCTTTACCTGCAGCCTGATGGGATCCCAGCTCCGGCATCATCGATTGTCCCCTTTTTTTTTCTTAATCCCAGGCAGTTGGCTCGGACCCATTTCCTTCAAACCAGGGTTCGAGCCAAGGCTTTTCGCAGGAACAATTCTTGCCAGAGTAGGAAAAACCTAATTGGGAAAAATATGTAGGCCTGGGAGGTTTGCTCCGGAAAGGTATGTATGACCTGAGGCTGCTGTGCGGAAATGGGCGCGGCGGTTGACGTCATGACTTGGTTCGGCTGGGGCCCCCCCCTTTGGGAGTGGGATTGCCATGGAGACGGGGGTAGGAGAATTTGAACGAATTGGTCCATTTCTCCCCCAATTGGTAGGATATCCTGGTAGTATTGTTTGAGAGAGAGAGATTGAGGCATGAGTTTGGTGAATTGGATACTACTCATCGAATGCAAACGTGGTCGAAGCGGCCTGACTTGATGATAGTCTTGCGGAGCTCTCTCCCTTGGCAAAATAGAAGGGATAGCAACACGAATGCGACAGAGAGTAATACATGGAAAGGTAAAATGAATCAGGGAGCATGCTGCTCCATACCTACCGACGACAATGCCCAAGACCTCCGGCAACACAATACTCGTACTTTTGGTCGATACGATGGGGCCACGAGTAGTACTGGATTGACAGCCAATGTGCCAATTTACATCCTTTCGCATGTGCTCCCATTGCCGAAACCGAGACCCACACAGGATGGAGCTCTGCGACCTGCTGCGTCTCCATTCCATCTCGATCTTGTTGATCCCCATGCCTCCCACGATCTCCATTTATGTACTAATCACCGAGAACGAGTTCAGTCCCAGCTTGACAACTGCGAAGGAAGAAGAATTGTTTGTTTTGGGTCCTGGCCCTTGGCCGTCGCCGCTGATTCGTTTACGTACAGCACTCCAGGTCTGCTAGCCACGGCTAGCACTGCAATAGCTGCTGGCAGCTGATGTCGTGCTGCCTGCTTCCCTGCGCTAGGTAGGTATGTGTGTACTGCTATCAATGAGAGCCGTGGCTGCAAAGGGCACGCCGTGCCGGTACGTAACCGAGACAGGCTCGTGCGTTGGCGGCTTCAGGTTGCCGTGCAGTTGCCGGGGGCACAAGCGCCTCGCACCATGCACGGGCGCGTTCCTGACCGTCAGCCGCTGCGAAAGTGGGAGGGTGGCCCACTAGTGAAGCAGTGTATGCACTGTGCTTGCATGGTGCAGGGCGCTGCAGCCTGCTGTCGCCGGGTGCAAGATTCGGATCTGTGCCCTGAGCTAGCTAGCTGGCGCGCTGACACTGGCTCTAATGGTCCCTCACACCGGGCCTACACGTTCTCGCACCTAGCCTACACTGTGCACGCACCCTGCCCATACATGCAAACCTACCGCCAAGCTCTCCTACAGTATTTGTATGTACACAGGACACGATGGAGTCCAGCTATCAATCCTTTATAACCAGGCATCTCAGGATTCGTGCAGAAACATGCATGTTCTCATACACGAAAGGACAGAATTCCCCAGATCAACGAACATAGCTACGCTCAAAGATGCAAATCCCTACCGTGCCGTGTCACATCCCCCCCTCCAGAGCAGCAGCGGCCAATCGTCCCGCTCGTGAGTCGTGACCGTCACATCGTCGTAGCACCGAGACTGGCTGGCCTGGGACATGCAGTCCGAGGCCAAACCAAGTCTTCAACCAGCAACCGCCAGCCTGCCCACGCGGCCTGTGCTTTTCAGCCATGGCCCATTAGCTATGCACCCCCAGGCCGACCGACAGCCAGCATCATTCGATCCATCTCGGCCTGTCTGCCTACCCTTGTGGCTCTCGGCCCCGGCTTGCCATGGTCCAATATTCCAATTTCCACCGCCATGGGGGTGTGTGCCTGGGAAACCATTGGACGCTGCTGCTGCTGCTGCTATGCAGTGTCGTGCTGTCAGGGCCGCTGTTTTGCTCCTCAATTGAATTCAATTGGGCGCCGCCAACACGTGGAATGTTTTTCTTTCTTTCTTTCTTTCTTTCCTGTGCTGTTCGCCCTGCGCATGGCGAAGTGAGTACTGTAATACATACCGCCCTCCCTTGAATAGCATTCGAGATCTCTCTCACACTTCGGTCTGGCCTGCTGCATCGAAACAGGGCCAGAGAAACGATTGCCCCTGGCAGATAAACCGGGTAGAATCGAATTCGTCCTAGTTTTGCGCGCCGTCGCCCTCTTTCTGAGACGAGCCAGCGTTCGTTTTGGACGTGATTGTATGTATGTACCGCCAACGTTATGGGGCCCCCGAATCGCCGATGACGTACGGCCTGGCCTGCCTCAACGTCACCAGGGAACCCACTTGAAAGAAAGCCACCCTTGCAAATCAAGCTTTCTTGTTTGCTTCGTAGGCGCAGCAGCCCGTACCTTTAATTTGCAGATTGGAAAGGTACTGTACTCGTCGACGGATGGCTCGACCACGAGAGATACTTGGCAGCCATCCAATGGACAAGTACCTCGTTGTACCGGATACTTTGCCAAACCCATTACCTCATACACGGCTACCGGGCCAGCTACTAAGCAACCCGTTGCTCTCGTTGCTAGCCTGATTCCTATTCCTTGCTTGCCTTGCTGCTTGCGGTGACAAGCTCCCAGCTTGTTCCACACCCTCACCAAGTTGCACACTTGCCAAGTCCAAGGACCCAGAAGAGAGAACCCGAGACATTTCGTTACAGGTAATTACTGCCAGCTGGTGGCTTTTCTCTCACGCACCCCAGCCAGCCCCAGCCATATTTGTATAACAACCCCCCCTCTCTCGCCGTCGTCTGTGCTCTTTTTTGACTTTCTTTTCCTCTCTTCCCTACTCTCACGATCTGTTCAATTTGCCATCAAACCGTTTATACCCAGTAATACCACCAATCCCTTCCCCCAACCTGTGATACCCCGAGGACATTTCCATCCTCGACACATTTACGCCTTTTCCTACCTCTACTGTACTCTCCGTGTCTTTGGAAAAACACACCTGTACTGCCTGCCTTCTAGTCCACCATACCATCGGATTCTTGACACGCATTTCCCCTACCATCCGACATTGCCACCAGCAGCGACACGACGAGAAAAGAAAATAGAAGAAACGCGCGATCATGGCTGCTTCCGTCAATAAACCCACCGACATCAAGCAGAAGGAGGCCGACATCAACCGCAAGCTCCAGGTCTATGGCATCTTCAGCGCCTTCCAGCAAGGCAAGGTGCCTTCGGTACGTGGCTTGCCACCCATGAGACGAAGAGAATACGTTGTTTGCTGACTACTGGAATCGCAGAATGACCAAATCGACATCGCCCTGAACAGCTTCCTCGCTTCCAAGGCTCTCAAGAGCACTGACAAACTCTCCGAAGATGGTCAGACTCTGGTCCGCGACGCGAGAGAGGTCGTCGAGCTCGCCAAGAACCTCCTTCTCTCCAAGAACGAGGGCAACCTGATCCAGGACTTCGTCTGGCAGACGACACACTTTGAGACTAGCCGCGTCCAGAGCCCCGATACTCCAGTGACCAAGGACCAGGCCAAGCGTGACGGTGATGAGGCCCTCGAGGGTCTTCGCACCCTCGGAACATTGCTCATCACCAATGGCCAGTTCCGCAAGCTACGTACGTACCGCTCATCCATCTCGCGAATAATTCGGAAGCTTCATTTTCTAACATGACCCCAGTCAATGATGCGACTGTGTTGTTGCGCGACATGGCTGGCGATGCCGCCTCCAATGCCGGCAACCGCGTCCGTCCCTCCGACGACCAGCTTGCCCGCATCGACATGCCTGCCCAGGACAACACGTGGCACGAGAAGCCCGACTTCTCCAAGGAGAACTTGAAGAAGCAGGCCAAGGACGTGTACGGTGGCAACCCCAAGGAAGACGTTCAGGACGTGGCCGGTGCCTCGACGAACGCCGCTCTCCCGCACGGCACGCAGACCCAGAACGTCGACCAAGTCGACCGCGTTGCCGGACAGAACGTCCTGAAGACGACCGCTCAGCAGAAAATTGACCAGAATCTCGACCCCGAGACCAAGGAGAAGATCAAGCAGCGCAACGAGGAGTACCGTCGCCGCACCAAGGAGTATTTCAACCGCAAGATGCCGCAGGAGCGCAAGGACCAAATCATCTTCCGCCTCAAGAAGATGGTTCTCGAGTGCCAGCAGCACCCCGAATACTCCCAGGCCATCCAGTCTCTTCTGCGCCTTGCCGAGCAGTATGGGTCTCACGGTCGAGCCTTGGGTCAGGACTCCGCTGGCTCGGCCAAGCAGGCCCGATCTGGCTTTGCCGCCGCCGAGGACGACCTGCGCACCCTCATTGAGCGATTCGCCAACGGCACCTCCACCCACGAGCTCTGGGAATCCATCGGCCAGATCTACAAGGCTGCCGACCAAGACCCGGAGCTCAAGGGCTGGTTCAAGAACATGGACACCTACATCCGCCGCTGCCTCCTCGAGCAGGGATACATCTTGGACGACATCTCCACGCGCGAGTGGGATCGTCTCTATGAGCAAGGCCGATACCTCCTCCGCGAGAAGTACCGCGCGCACACGGATCGCGTCGTCGACGAGACCAAGTTCATCGCTGATCAGTTCGAGCAAGACACCCAGAACAAGAGGTTCGGCGTGGCCGTTCAGAGGTTGTTCAACCACCTGGGCACCGATGAGAGCGGCAAGTCCGTGTTCAAGCCTCACCTTCTCAAGGACTTGACCGAAGTCATCATCCCCGCCATCCTGGTCAACGTCAACTACCTCCCCATCCCTCGCATCGAGTACAGCGACCCCAAGTTTGACGCCGTCATCGAGAACCTGGTGCTCGAGAGCGACAACTTCATGCCCAACGTCTTGGAGGTGGCCAGCGAGCACTACTTCCGCTGGGGCCGCAAGAAGGTGGCCAACAAGAACCACAATGTGCTCGACGTCAAGGTGGCGGGCATCCAGATGGATCTCCGCGACGTCAGCTTCCACGTCAACCGCAAGCAGGGCTTCCCCGCCATCACCGACACCGGTGTGGCCGACATTCTGCTGCCGGGCAACGGCCTGTCGTTCCGCATGAAGGTTGCGACGGCGTCCAAGTCTGACAGGCAGAACATCTTCAAGGTGGAGAACGTCGATGTTGACTTCAAGGGTCTCAACATCAAAATCAAGAAGTCGAGCCACAAGCTGCTGTTCGGCATCGCCAAGCCGCTAATGCTCAAGGTCCTCCGCGCCCCTCTGCAGAAGGCCGTCGAGAAGGCCATCAAGGACCAGTGCAACCAGCTCGACGCCTACCTCTACCAGCTCAAGCAGGACGTGGACGCTGCCAAGGCCGCCGACGACGCCGAGACCAAGATTAACTACGCTCGCCGCTACTACGACGCGGCTCAGAAGCGAGCCATAGAGGGCAAGAAGAAGGCTCAGGAGGTTGCGGCCGACAAGAAGGTGAATGCGGCCATGACGATGGAGGACAGCATCTTCCCCAACATCAAGCTGCCTGGTGGCGTGAGCTCCAAGGCAACCGAGTTCAAGGAGCTCGCCCGCAAGGGCGACAAGTGGGAGAGCCCCGTCTTCTCCATCGGCAGCGCCAAGAAGAGCACCGACATCCCGGCGGCACCCAAGATTGAGCGCAAGACGCGACCGAGCCACAGCAACGTGGGCAACCCCAACCTGGCGAACCCGGGACTGGGCAATGCCGGCTTCGGAAACAACCCCAACATGATCAACCCCTCGGTACCAGCTGTGGGCGCCACGAACGGACACGCGGCCACGCTGAACGGCAAGCCGGTCGTGCTCGGACAGCCAACTGTGCCCCACGTAGCGGGTGCCGTTCCGGGATACGGCGCACACTAGGCGTGTGCCGAGGAGTCGTTGATGTTTATCAGGAATGCGTGTGAAGAGAAGTCGGAGGGGAGTGGTGGGCTGGACGTATTATACCCTCTTGGAGCGTGAAGCGGGCCGTTCTGGAGGCACGGCTGTAATAGGCAGGCGAGGCACTGGCGGGAGGATGAAGGTTTCGCCTCGAGACGATAGCTGTCGACGCTTTCCTTTGTAAATTGTTTTTGTATCAGGGCATCCAGTATGAGAGTAGCTCTTAATATGTATACGTTCAAAAAGTGTATTGAGCTAGCGCCTTAAGTGGTCATTTTGACAATCATTCGCTAATCGAGAATCGTAGAAACAAAATGTAGTGCTGCCAAATTCACGGGATTTTAGAGTAGTCGCAAGATTATCTCTGGAGATGACGCTGGCGTGATGGCCCATTGCGGTAAAATCGAAAATCCATAGTGGTGGGCGGGACAGATGCGGTACTGTAATACATTATTCCTTGTAGTATTAAGGTTATGCTACAGCCTGCCAACACGTGCATGACTAACAAGCTCAACAACGTCATTGTGAACGCATGTGGGGGATTCATCACCGTTCGTCGCCTCCACGCCCACTGCACATGCTTTCTTGCATGGTCGTACCATCATCTCTGTCTGCCACTTGAACTCATCGCCATCGGATGGATCTGCTGATCTGGGACTCGCACACCTCTCCGTTCTATCCTGTCCCCCTCTAGATCCATCCCGAGGCTCCTTTCCCATCTCGTCCCGCCTCACGTGCCGGCCATGTCCCCGTCCCCAAGCCCGCCCTTGACCAAGAAGCAGAGGCACGCGCTGCTGGACATCCTCACACACCACGAGACATACTCCGAGATCCGCAGCTTCAAGACGCCCGAGGCCGTGGCGACATACGGGTATCCGTTCGAGCAGAAGACCAATGGCGACTCGCACCACCCTTCGTCCGCGCCGATCCTCCGGCTCCTCCTCAACAGATTCGTCCTCCCGCTCCCCGGCGTCAAAGACCTGCCGAGAGACTTCTGGCGCATACGTGTACAGAACCTGCTCTCCCGGCTGGGCGATGCGGACCTGTCAGAAAGCTACGACAAGGGCGCGCTAGGGACGCGCAAGATGCTGGCCACGGGGGCGAGCGCTCTCATCGAAATGCTAGCCAGAGGCGTCCTCGGCGGACTGGAAAAGACGGATGTACAGAATGACCAACGCCACGACGAGAAGAGTGCGAAAGAGCTGGCCGAGGCGTGGGATACCGTCATGCAAGGATTGGTCTATGGCGACCTCGTCGATGGCCTGTTTGATCACCTGCAGACGACGGACGACGTCGAGGCGTATTCCCCCAGCGTCAAGGCCGCGGTGCAGTACGGCATCCTACAGTATGTTTTGAATTCATCATTCGAACCTTCCCTTTCTCACCATGTCGCAGTCTCGCCACCGTCGCCCACCACATCTTCCACCTCGGCACGGAGAGCCAGCACCTCCTCAAGCTGGTGGAGAACGTGCACTCCCTGATGCCGTACAAGATGGTCAAGCAGACGCTCCGCATCGGCAACGCAGCCACCATGATCAACGGGATGATGCGGCTGCTCCTCGCCAAGCTCAGCGTCACCTCGCTGACCAACTGGTTCGGCCTGACGCAAAACGCAGACGACGGCATGAACCTCGTGCAGCGCATCGTCGCCCTCGTCCTCTCCTGGGACGCGAGCGACTTTCGCAAATCCATAGACCGCGTCGAAAAAGCTCCCGACGGCCCGACCGACGACATGCAGCGCATCATCAAGGCCCACGTCGACGCCGGACGTGCCGAGCACGATCTCGTCAGAGCAGCGAGCGAATCCTGCGCCCACTCCATCATCACCTCCATCTTCAACGCCTCGGACAACCCAGCGCTCAACGCTCAGCTCAGCGAGGACCAGCACGCGCAGTGCTTGGCCTACTACGCGGCTCTCCTCTCCGTTCGCGACAGGGACTGCATCACCGCCGCACTCTGCAAAACACCGCCCGACATGTTCACCCAGAGCATCAGGGACCTCGTGGCCGCGTACGAACCCATCATCAGAACGGTCCATGCGCGCGTCGACCTGAGAGAACACCTCGAGGCCGCGCAGGGCTTCATCGACGACTTCCTCTCCATCAGTAAAGCCGACGACGTCTCGGCACACGACTATGTCGGTCTATTCCAGAGGAATAAGGGCCTGCTGTTTCGCTGGATCCATATTCTCGCTAGAGACTGTCCAGACGTATGGGCCAGTCTGCGCGCCTGGGCGAACGATGCCGTTGCGCAGTTCCGTGAAAACCATGCCGAGCTCGCGGCCATCATCCCGTCTACCCTCCAACCTCAGGCTTTGTCGGCCGTAGACGCCCACGCTGAATACCTGGCTTCTCTGACGGATCTCTCGCAGCGCCGTCTGCAGGACCTCATTCAGGGAAAGGATGCGGCTGGTACCGGCGTCTACATGGCGAGATGGGGGGATCTGCTGCGCGATGTGGATCTGACGCCGGATACGACAATGGGAAAGCTCAGGAAGGGAGGGGATACGATGACAAAGCGCAAGCTCCAGCCGCCGGATGTGAGGGTCGTGCTGGAGGCGGTCAGCGGGTTTGCCGATGCGGTGGCCAAGAAGCATGGATAACGCTTTGATGGATAAAGATTGGGCGTGGTTAGATCGGGTGGTATAGATGGCTTGCTCAGGCGGTATGAGTCATGACGGGAATATCATAGACAGCTGGTCAAGTTTACAAGACATAGACGGTAATGATTGGTAGACAGTGTATCATAATAATGGTTGGAAGTTTATGTTGTAGAAGCAGTGGTTCATGTTGGGTGTCCTGGACTTGTTCAAACGACGAGTGCTGATTCCATCTTTGATACTCCAACACAGTCACCGGGTGAGAAGCGCAAGCCAATGCCCTGGGCTGCCCTGCCTTTTCACGTGGGGAGCTGCAACTCGCTGCTGCCCTCGTCGTCGCTCTCCTCCTCCTCGGTAACTTCAAGCTCATTCATCTCCACGTTTGCGTCCAGCACCAGCTCCTCCTCGGTGAGTTCAAGATGGTCCATCTCCGCGTCTGCATCCAGCAGCATCTCCTCGTCCTCACTCTCCTCGCCAGGCGCACGCATCTCCGCCGTCGCAGGCAACGGCTTCCTCACCTCTCGCTTCTAGCGACCCCGTGTCTCCCTGGTCAAGTCGTGCACCACGGCCCGTCTGCCCAGCCGCATCGCATTCTTCGCATACACCTTATCCTCGACCCTGGTTCCGTGCACCACATCCACCCTCACGCCCGTCACATGGCTTAGTCTCCGTACAAATCGCTCGCACTGGCTGCACGGCTTGCGCGAACACGTCACCTCGAACCGTGGTCCATCCCCCCTCCAGCGCGCATCCTTGAGTCTCTTCAGATCCTCTGTCGTGACGGTCTTCCCGCCGATCCCAGTAGCGCGCAGGAGCAGAAACACCCCGTACACGGCTAGCTTCACCTCGACGTGGGAGCCGTGGAAGATGCCGCGCAGGTCCCGCCCTGTCTTGACGGACCGTCCCATCTGGTCCATCGGCGATTCCATGCTCATCCCTAGCAAGCGGCCGATGCGGATCGCTCGACGCGACCAGAGCCGGTTGTTCAGCGTGTAAGCGTTGGCGTCGAGGAGGTCGCCTACCTGGGCGGCCCCGTGGCCTGATTCCGCCCAGCTAAGGATGGTTCGCTTGTCATCAGCGGCGGAGACCAGGCTGAGGAAGCCTGTCGTCTTGCGCTGTAGGTGCGCTCGTGTTTCACCGGGACTTTGGACTTGCAGGGCTCGTGAGTGCGTGAATGTGAAGCGTAGGTTTTGCGCGCCGAGCACTTCTACTTGTAGATGGGCTGCGTGAGGGTCGATGATGTGGTGGAAGTATATCGTCGGAGGGTCGTGCTGGAACGGCGAGATGAAGATGGGCATCTTGGACCTCTTTGTCTATTTGTGTGAGTGTAATGAGGGCAGATGGGCGTTTTTCTGTTGGAGTTGGAAGCTGTGCCCTTCTTTCTCTTGATGGATGGAGAGATGAAGGTAGCCCTTTGTCAAGAGCGAGACTCTGAAGATGAAGCTCGAGGAAGAGGTATGAGAATGGGCTCTGGAGATGAAGCTTAAAGAAGACGTATAAGAATGCATGTGTAACGAATGGAAGGAGTCTATGCTTGACTCGCTGCGTCAGGTCCCCATCCCGCAGCGTCGAGGCCACAAGCCACGGCGAGCCATCGTAAACGGTGAAGGAGAGGAGATGTGAAGGTGTAAGAGTTTCATCCGCGGTTGGCTATATCGCCCAACGAGGCGTGGCAGCTGCATTGTGCGTGAGCAACTGGTGATTCCACATGGGCATCTCCGTCGACGGTTTCGCCATGACGGCATTCACTCCAACAGCCAGCAGGTGGTAGTTTCACGAACGGCATTCACTTCAACAGTCAGCAATTGTACGGACAGCTGCACTCGACACGAGGGTAGTGGGATCAGCATGAACGAGGCTTTTTCCATTCATACACGATTTTGCCAAAGCCAGAACCGAAGACGCCCAACCCAATGCCCCTTTAGGTAACAACGACGAGAGCCATCCATGTTTCTACTCGTCATCCTCGTCCTCCTCATCCGCCTCCGCCGTCGTCTGGGCAATACGGTCCAAATCCCGCTGGCCCGACTGGGTGATGCGTCGTCCGCCCTTGTCCTCATCCTGCTCCAGCACGCCAATCTTCTCCAGCGCCTGCATCACCTTGCGGTCCACCGAGCCCGACGCATCGACATGGCGGGACGGCCTGCTGCCGCGGTTCTTGGCGGATCCGTGGACCTTGCGCAGACGGCCGACGCCGACCGTCTTGCGCAGGTAGACGTGGCGAGCGACCGAGGCGGCTCGCACGTAGAACCAGTCGATATCTTGCGGGGGCAGCTCCTTGGCCGGTCCTGTCTTGACGGTGTCGACCCAGCCTGGAGGGTGATTTGTTAGATTGAATTGAAAGCGAGAAAAAGAGAGGGAGTAGAGACATACCGGGAATGGGCAGCTTGCCCTGACGCTTCAAGAAAGCCGCATAGGCATTGATGAATTTTTGCGCCTGAGAGACACCCCAGCTATTAGCATATTCCGTCTTCAGAAGTCTTGCGACTCCCTCGCGCCTGCTCCTCTGCTGGGATCCATGACCCGCGGTTGTTTGGTGGTGCCCCGAGGTAGGGTGGCTTTCATGTTCGGGGGAGACCTACATCGACGTCGCGCACGCTGATTCCGCCAGTCATGATTGCGGTTGGGGGGGTTGTGATGAGTTGAGCGTGGATGTCGTGGTTGCAGATGTCCGGTGGACGAGGGTGAGAAGAAAAGTTGCAAGGCCGGGGACGCTAGGGTTTGGTGGCCCTAATGGGCGTGGACTGTGGGGTGGCGTCTGTTCCCACGATTGTGTGTGGGAGCTTTTCTGAGCCCCACGTTGATTAATGTCTTGATAGTGCTACCATGTATGACTGGGTCACGTGAGCATAGGAATGCATGCATACCTACATACTCGTACTCTGTAATTACCTGACATCATGATGATGGAGAAATACATTGAAGCAGAGGATTCACTTTGAGGAGCATCTCCCCGGTGTAATTAGTGTTCGGCTGCCTCTCCTGTGGGCGATAGCTATATTTAAAAAAGGACTATTCATTAACAACGCGGGAGAAACAGTTGAAGCAAACTTCTCGGCACTCAGTTCACGGGCAAACTTGTACATAGCTTGGTTCACTATTCGTCATTGTGACATGTGCATGCGTATAGCAAACTTCCGTCTTTGAGCCCTCTCAAGCGTTGATTTAAACGCCTTGATCACGCCCTCCTGATGAAATGGTCTGACATTCAACGACAATTGGCGAAAACATGGCATATGCCTGCCTTTCCAAGGCACCTACGTACAAAGACGCCAAGAACCAAATCGCTCCATCATTCAACATGTATACAAACGATGCAGACATCACCCTCGATAACCCATTCCGATATAAGAAAACCCGCTACGCCCAGTTGGCCAGCAACGCCATGACGCCCACACCAAAAGCCACGCACCCAAACGCAAACAACTGAATCTTGAGCGGCGCCCTCCTCATGTGCGGATTAAACATGAACTCGTGGGCGAGCAGCTCCACCAATCCTGTATACATGAGCACCCCGGCGCTGATGGAGTCGAAAATACCATTGACCAGCTTCTGCGAGGCCGCGTTTCTCGGCTTAGCGCCAATACCAGCCGCGATACCAACAGGCGTCGCTATGGCAAACCCCAAAGCCAGCGCGTACGGCACCCATTGTCTCCCCTGCGGCCAGGGGGCAATCGCCAACCGCGAGCCCAGACCGAGCCCCTCAAACATCTGATGGAAGACGAGAACAACGAGGAGAATCTTGAGCTCGTCGCTGCCAATCGTCCCGAGGGTCAATCCGATAAAGATGCTGTGGAAGACGACGCCAAACTCCAGGATGAAAATCGCCGTCAGCTGGCCGGCTATCCCGCCGTGGCCGTCGCCCTCCCGATGCTCCTTGGCGTGCGCCAGGTGGTCCTGTCCACCGGGGGGATAGCTGACGTCGTCCGGCCGGCCGGGGATGGTGGTCTGGTCTGGTCCGCGCAGTGGTCCTTGGCTCTCGACGTCGTGCGGACACCGTTCCTCGTTGACGACGTTTTTGTTCTTTGGCGGCTTCTTCAGGGACAGAATCTCGTTGGCCGGATCGGCATCCGACTCGGACCCGGGGTCGTCGGCACCGCCATTATCGGCGATACGCGTCGCCACAAGCTCCACCAGGAACATGACCATGACGGTCATGAGGCCGATGCACAGCGCCCAAGGGTAACTTCCCAGCCAGCGGTCCTTGACGCACTGGTCGCCGAGCGCGTCCATGGCCGGCGCCAGCAGATGCATCCACGCCGTGGCGATGATGACCCCCGTGCCCACGTACTTGCAGATGAAGAAGGTGAACTTGGGCACGTGCATCTTGTTCTGCCGCGCCAGCAGGACGGGACTGAACGCCCCGACGATCGAGGCTACCAGGATGATGAAGATGGATGCGATTCGAAGGCCCTGCATCTCCAGGTCGACGGCGGCGCCGTCGCATGATTGCGTGTCTCCGTCGGCCATGATGACCTGCTGTCCTCGGAGCGAGGTGAATAGACCGGAGGAGGGAATTGTCGTCGTGGCTAGGATTCGACCACGTTTGTCCGCAAGATAGGCGCTTCAATGGGCGCAGATACGTCGCCGAAAAAAAGCAGCTGAGGATATGGCGTATTTTTTTTCCAACAACAACGGTCAATGGGCCAGCTTTATAATACCAGTGAGCGATGGATGTGCGCGAAGCCGTCCCGTGGGGACAGGGGTAGCGGCAAGGTCGAGCACCTTGATGGCCAGCGCTGAAAAAGGGTCCGCGGCGCACGCGGCGACTTGCAGCCCAAACAATGGCGAATTGGGGGGGACCTCGTTGGATGTGCTGTGTCTTTCGGAAGATGAATGCCGAGAAGGATGTCTTTTTTTCTTCTTTCTTTGTCCTTCACAGTCTCTGGACAGGCTGATGTGTGGAGATGCTCTCTTCCACAGAATGATAAGGCCAGCCCCCGGTATTCGGCTAAGCGTTACTCACCCAAATCGTAAATGGAAAAGAACAACCTCCTCCAAGTTGAACAATTGACCTCTGGCTGGCCCCGTCTGAGATGTTATATCTGCTCGCGAGTCAGCGTCATTCACCCCCCTCCAAGCCCTTTCTCCATCACAACTCACCGTGATGGCCTCTGTGTAAGACAATTCCAATACAATTGGGGGCGTATGTATGTACAAGCTGCATTGGAAAAAAAAAAGGTGAGACAGATATGATGCTCATCTCATCAGCGTCAATCTTTTTTCATTCGGGAGGCCCCAGAATTCGCATTCCTCTGACCGGGGGGCACTTTTCCTCGCGGTGCCGCAAGCGTCGCATTGTGAGAACCTTGATGGACAGGTTTGGGGGAGCGAAAATCTGCTTACTCGTCGTGACTCTGCTAGTAGTATTACTTATCGGAGTGGTTGGACCCTATTGGTAAAAACTGGCGCAGACGCCACGACCGAACCGCCCCGTAATGTGTGGGCTTGTGCTCCGTACTACAGCGAGCGCTTGGTCGGTGTGGCTGCACGTCCTGTGCGGAGGTCCGTGTAGTCAAGTGTGATCTGCCATTCGGGATCCGAACGTGGACCGAGTCTTTGCTTTTCATTAACCAGTATGAACTCGCTCGGATTGATTGCATGAGACGTGATGTTCGAGCTCGACTTCATCCAAGAATGGCCGCGGAGTGTCATCATCCATGTATGTATGTACGCTGCGTGGTGACGCGTATGGACAGCCAGGGTCCTGGGCAAGGCTGCCATCGAAACTCTACTCATCACCCAGCGCCACCAGCACGTGGAACAAGCATTGCGTATCACACATACATACAGATGGCTCAATCGCCCTCTTGGGCATTCTATGCGAACCATTCCTCAAGCAATACGCAGGACCGAGGCAGCATGTCTCAGTCTCTCATGTATGTGCAGCAATAATACGGCTTACCGCAGGCAGTATTCCATAGGTACGCATTGCAAGTACGTAATCAAACACCAGAGAAGTGAAACCACGAGCCGGGCGTGCGCCAATGAACAAGCTTGATTTAGAGATGTACACTGCCCTCGTACGTCAAGCTTTCGCCCACGCTTCCGTGGCGTCAGCATCGACCGCCATGCACCTGTCTCGCATGTCGCGCATGCCTGTCAGGCGACGCCTTCGCCGTCAGATTCGGCCCAATACACGTCCTTCTGGTTTTGTATTACTTTGTGCCACATGTAGTGTCGACTCTGGTGCCCTGGAATCACGAGCCTGCTGTTGGACTGAGAAGGTGACAAATACCCGCTGCCTTGAGAAGGTGTCGCAAACTCTGTCACTGATGAGCTCGACGTCTTTCCTCCATCATTTCTCTCCCAACGCCCGTCACGACGAGAACTGAATCTCCAGCCCCAGCGTTCGAAACGGCTTGTCTGTCTTCCGGAAGTCAATGCTGCTCCCAAGGCTAAACAGCAACGACTTGACCCTGCCCTCCCACACGACGCCTATTCTCAAGTTCTGATCCAGTCGCGTCTTGAGCACGCCCGCGTACCCCTCTTCATCTGCGCTCTTATCCCCTTGACCAAGCTTATTCTTCTCCGCGGGTTCCTCATCGAGCCTCCATTCCATCTTGGCCTGAAAACTCCTCTCGGGAAACACGTCGTGTATTCTTCGTGGGAACGGCCGTCGCCAGAGCTCCATGCCCACCGCCCACGCGCTCTCGTAGCTGAAGGCGTTGAACTCCATCCGCGTCGCCAGGCTGCAATGCCTGCCTGCCACGACGGCGTAGCTGGCCGCCACGCTGCCCATGAGCGGGTTCAGCGTCAGCGTCGCCGACAACGGCGTGCCCTTGTGCGTGGGCAGGGTGGCGAACCGTGCGCCCAGACTCATCCCGCCCGACTTGTTGAGCGTGCCGTAGTAGA
>JADHZA010000260.1:0-31365 GCA_018831705.1 Torrubiellomyces zombiae
ATGAAGCCTCGTACAAACAATCGCGCCATCTCTGGACAACATGGAGGCCGTGGCCGCCGTCGGGCTTGCTGCTGCGGTTGTTCAGTTCTTCGACTACGGCACCAAAGTCGCAGAACGCCTGGCCGACTTCATAGCAGCCACTCACCAGGTCCCCAAGGCCTATCAACAGATCCACGTGACTCTTCCCCTGGTTAAGAATTGCTTGCTGAGGATCCAGAGGGCCGATCAGGCCAATGCCGTGAATACAGAGACTCGAGAAGCTTTGGTCTCGGTGATCAAAAAATGCTACGTCGAAACCGAGAAGCTCAATAGTATACTGGATAAGGTGACTCCTAACGCAGACTCTTGGCGAGTCGAGCGGGCTTGGAAAGGCCTCGTGAGCATATCGTACGATAAAAAAGTTGCCGTCATCAACAGAACTATTCATGACTACGTTCGCCTCTTAACCCTTGATCGAGCCATCGGAAACCAGGATGTCGGTGAAATCCAATCGCCACCAAAATATCAGGAACCACTTTGGCTCATCCCTTTCGCCCGGAATGCATCGTTCGTTGGCCGCCAGAGTGTTCTGTCAGCCATTGGCAGTAGGCTCGAAGTGAAATCGGGCGGTCAACCCAAAGCAGCAATATACGGGCTGGGAGGCATCGGGTGAGTCATGTTGGGAGTGCTGGGGAAGGCCTCGACCACAGCTTGTACGGACTAATAAGGATACTAGGAAGTCTCAAATTGCATTGGAGTACTGTTACCAACGGCGAGACAAGTCCTCCCAGTACTCAATTTACTGGGTCAACGCCGCCACGGTGGCCCGGTTCGAGGAGTCTTTCAAGCGAATATCGAATGATCACGGCTTCGCCGCAAAAAGCCAGAGTGATTCTGCGATCGTATGGGAAGTCTCAAAGTGGCTTGAGACTCGGCCTCAACCGTGGCTCATGGTCATTGACAATGTTGATGATTTGGGCGCCTTCTTCCGGGGAACAATGACAAATGGCAAAACGCCCTACGAATGCATACCAAGTTGTTCCAATGGGGGGCTGTTATTCACGACCAGGAGCCTTCAAGATGCCTACGACTTGACGAGCGGCGAGGATCCTATTTTTGTTCCTGCCATGGATGAGCTTGAAGGTTTGGAGCTGGTAAAGAAGCGACTTCGAAATAGCGAATCTCAGGACAACATCCGTGATCTGCTCCACGAGCTCGAGTATATCCCCATTGCCATCTCTCAAGGAATTGCATTCATGCTGAAGATGCATAAGACCATACCGCAATACCTGGAATTGTATCGCGAGAATGACATTAACAAGATTGATCTGTTGAGCCGCGGCACTACGGATACGATACGCCAAGACAGACCACTGGAATCTGTCACGAGGACATGGTTGACGTCATTCCAATCCATCGGATCATCCGATCCTAGAGCCGCGGATATGCTGCGACTGATATGCTTTTTACAACACCAATCTATTCCTGTCATGTTGTTACGTCAGCCCGGTGAGGGTAATTTGGCGTTTCAGAACGCCCTTGAGCTGCTTAAGGCTTTCTCGTTCATCGATGTAAATGAGAACGAGTCGGCTATCAATACGCACCGGCTCGTTCAAGTGGCGACCAGATGGTGGCTCAGCCAGGAAGCGACGACAGAGGAACCTTCGCAGCTCGACCGATGGGCTTTGAAGGCCTTGGAAGCCATTGCTCTTCGGTTCCCGAAGCCATACGACCCTTCTGATTCGTCTTACTTTGCCGTTGGCGAGCTTCTCCAGCCCCATGCCGAGCTCAGCCTCCGATATGCGTTCGAGTCCACAGACGAAAGAACAGAGCTGGCTGCGGCTAGACTATTGAGCTCCACTGGAAGGTACCTTCATTGGATGGGCCACATGGAAGAAGCTCGGTCCAGATTCGAGACGTCGATGGACAAGAACCGGAAATATCTTGGGGAGAAGCACCCCGACACGATGGAAAGCATTGGGCTTGTAGGGTGGGCCTACCTGGTACAGGACCTCGAAGAGGAGGCCATTGAGATCCTGGAGCCGCTTTTAAAGAATCGCCAAGAGATATTTGGCGATGACGACCGGCGTACAATCGACTGCTTGAGTGACCTCGCTTCCGCCTATGCGCTGACAGGCGACCTAGCCCGGTCCGAAAAGATGCAGCGCGAGGCATTAGAGCGCAGTGTACGCGAGTTTGGGCCGAGAGACAACGACGCGCTCAATTGCATGGAGCATCTTGCGGATGCTCTTTTGGAGCAAGACAAGACTGACGATGCGATCGAATTGCAGAGGAAGGTATACGAGGTCAAGAAAGACGAATGGGGTCCGTTATCGCCGCAGGTGCTCACTGCCGAATGCAACCTGGCAAACATGCTGGGACGCAGCCCTGCCTCGCTCGACGAAGCTTTTCGACTTTACCACGACAACTTAAGGAGCAAACGATATGTTTTGGGCTCAGATCATCGAGAGACGCTCACTACGACAGTCAACCTTGCTCTCCTACTCGACGAACAAGGTCAGAACAGCGAGGCTAGGCAACTTTGTGAGGAATCTTTGAAGCAGGCACGAGATGGCATCAGGAAGGATGATCCCAACAGCCAAAGGCTCCTCGAGCAGCTTCAGTTCTTACTCGAACGATGGGATGAATGCTCGACGCCATCGAGTTTGTGCCTTGCAGACGGAGATCTCGTGGAGGCTTCGGACACAGATTGAGACTATTGGGACGAAACTCTTGCTCAGCTGTATCAGAAGCTCAAAGAGTGCAATCTCCAGGTCGGAGGGTCGGACAAGGGAATTGATCCAAATGGGAAGCAAGCTCTTGTATGTAGTTCGCATTAACTTTTCCAACGTGTTGCTTGACCCATGTGTCAAATCCTGACGACGAGTAATTCCAGCGTATTCGGGATCGACAGTTGCATCTCGAGGGATCCGTCTTTGGTGACGGACTTGGCAACAAAACACCGTGAGCGACGAAGCCTCCACGGCCAGCCCAAGCTTCCAAGATTGCAATGAAAGAAAACTCCAAGGGGACTCTGCGCAAGTGGGAGGAATCGCATTTGCGAGCCGTCAAGCAAAAGAATCACGGGTGGCTTTGCCTGAAATTTGATCATGGTGGGACCGTGTTCGTCCCAGACAAGGCGCGCAATCGTGCGCTCTGTTCTAACTTCTGCCCCACGGTGACAGGGCGTGACAGAGGCATCCTACAAGTACTACCTACGCGGCGGGGGGTGTTTTGAGTCAGAGTCTGAGCCAGCTAAGGACCGAGGGTTAGCTAACTCAGCGGCAACAGCCTGTCGGATAGAGTATTCTTCCTCTACTAGCTAGTCTAAGGCTGTTACCTGTATGCCTCGGTAAGCTAAGAACATCCTTACCTTTCGGCTGTTTGTTCTCTATCGCCTTCTTCATTTATTAAGGGCTTTACTCTATCGTAGCGGATTATCTATCAAGGGCACGTCTTCTATCAGGATGCCACCTCTATCAGCGCGCAACCTCTATTGACGGCGTGCTAGCTATAGAAGGCGTGCCTACGTTTTGTTGCTGCCGCTGCCCGCGCTAGTAGTAGAGCCCCCGATAGAGTTTCGTTAGGGTGTCTGTTAGATGTTGCCACTGTTTAGATAACCGGCTGGTGATGACCCCGCTACCTTAGGTGACTAGCTCGATACCTGTTTTGCGGCCCTAGATAGCCCTGCGGCTAGGTGACTAGGATGTATACGCTATCGACGCCCTATCCAAACGAACAGCTGTCGAACGCGAATAGACTGTCCGACGCTCTGACCCAGAACACCCCCCCTCCCCGCACGTAGGTAGTCCGCGTGCGGCTTTACGTCCCCCCCCCCCATCCCGCTGCCTGGTCACTTTCACTCTCCTTGCCATTCATCGCAGAGTATCTTCAAGCTTGTCCGTCTCATGCTCTAGGTAATACTACCTATCGCCTTTCCAATGGTCCTCTTCGAGTGCGGGACTTGCGGGAAGGAGTTCCCTAGGGGGTGGAAAGCTCGGAATGATCACTGTCGAGCTACGGGCCACGAATCTCCCCCGAATGAGTGCGATAGGTGTCCCAAATGGTTTCGTTCTGCCCGTGCCAGGGATCAACACATGGACGATGTAAATCACTGGCCGTTTGATTGCGCTTGCTGCGACGAAACGTGGCCGACAAAGGAACAGCTTGCCGAGCATGAGCATGATGTGCATCTTTATTGTGCGCAATGTGATCGTTTCTTCCAGAGCGCCAACAACATTCGCATGGTGAGATCACGACGATTCAGGTCAAGTGCAAGCGGCACTGATACTGTCCAATACTAACTTTGAGTGTTCGACGCTCGTCTAGCATCTTCGTTCTCGCCACCATCTAGGCAGCAGCCTCGCTTGCCCGTTTTGCACACGTCTATTCACCACTGCCACCGGGCTGACGCATCATCTCGAGTCGAGTTCCTGCGAAAACGCGAGCAGCCTCGACCGCGACAATTTATACCGTTTCGTCCGGTCTAAAGACCCTCACGGCGTCATATCGAAGAAGTTGATTGGATGGACTGGGTCTGACTGGTACGAAGTCGACGACAGGTCATGGAACGGCTACGACTACGAATGCTATCTGTGTCCTCGCCTATTCGGCACGTTGTCGGGCTTGAACCAACATCTCAACTCGCCTTTCCGTAAGACCGTCAACTCTATCTGTGTGACGAGAGAGCTCTCGACTAACGGATGGAGGATGTAGATCAGCAAGCTTTGTATCATTGTCCAAATCGAGCGTGTCGTATGGACTTCAAAAGTCTTGCCGGCATCATCAACCACCTGGAGAGCGAGGCTTGCGGATGCACCAAATTCGACAGGATTCAGAAGCAAATCAATGGACTCGTCAGCGGATCCCGTCTCCTTACCTTTTGAGGAGATCAACAGATCCAATGCACTCCGGCATCGTAATGAGGGGCTAATGTTGGGAGCATGTCAAACGTCTTTGCCTTGCTACGAGACCCGTTGTCTGGATGCAGCTTCTCTTGAAGCAGTAGATATCCATATGCTCAAGGGACATCATGCGCTTTCATTGCAATTTGCAGCATTAGAGTGTTTGCGGATCAATCTTGCGTTGGGGCATACACGGTTACAAAACGCGGTCGAGGACTCGAAGCAGCTATGAGACGGGGCAAATGCAAGAGGATGACATTCACTCCAGAGCTAATGCTGGTCGTCTTTGAACAGAGCGTCGAGTGGTAGAGTCTTCGATTGAGTTCATGCAGTTGATTCATCGCTATCTTCTGGCTCTATCGAAAATTACATGCCTGTCCAAACAGTCAGAACAAATGTCAGACATGACGGTCATCAATGGTACTTGTACTCACGGAAAACCAATGAGCCGTCTTCGTTTGAGATATACTCGGCCAGGTTCAAATCCCCATCGATTCCTTGTCCCTCGATGTTGAAAAGCGTCGCACGGAGAACGGGGACGTATGAGCCGCCTTCAATCTGGAACGAAATGTTTTCTGCAGAATTGGCGAAGTCTGACGAAGATACTTTAGTACAGTCCATGATATGATCGAGAGCTCGGAGATGCTTGGGGGTATGTTCTTACTTTGCCCTCCCCACTGGAAAGATCCGTCATCATTTCCAATGAAGTCATTCAGGTTGATCTCGGCGTCAATGAGCTCGCCATTGTTGTTGGGGATCTGAGCGCGGAGCATGCTGTTCTCCTCGACCCTGACATTTTGAGCTCCCTCGTGGAAAGACATGGTAACGTTTCGATATGAGACAAGAAGATATTCGCGGGTACAAAAATAACTTGGAGTCAAGGCATGTTTGCATCTTGAGGGAGCATTGTCTTTATATAGTGAGAAAGCGCGTTGACCGCATGTCCTGGTCGACATGGGCTCCACCGTGATACAACCAACAAGGGCATCTCACCTCAAGTCCATAATACAAGTACGTAGTATTTACCCATACATATCCACATCTCTGGAGTCGTCTAGACCAGCTGCGATGAACGTGGGATGTTTTGGATGCCACCGATGGTACGGGGTCGCGGGGGTGGTGAAGCTTGAATTTTCAGACCCCTGCGACAGAAATGCGACCCTTCCATCGACAGGTTGGCAAGGTGACACGTTGGCCACAAGTATGTATGCAGAACATAATGGAACCTCAAAGCGGCGGAGTAACACCCCCGAGGCAGATGTGAGAGGTGAGCAGTGATGCTCGTCCTGCGATGATTCTCAACATTGAAGGGGGGCCGGAATACAGAGGTTTTGTGATGAGCCTGATGACTGGGTGTTGCAAGGGAAGTTTGTACCAGAATTCCCCGCGTCGTCACCTCGGACCGTCTTACACACTCTGTAATTGGATCCAGATAGCAAAGGAGCTGCAGAATGCGGTGAAGACAAAGGCAGTGACCCCGGTCCTCCAGTGCCAGTCACCCAGTTGTGCCGGTCAAAGGTTCAAAGGTGCCCACGGTGCCCTGCCGTGCTGCCGTGCCCGCCTGTGTACAGGTATGTACGGAGTCAGGGAGTACACAGACCGAGACCCCTGTTGGGTTGCGAGGCGCAGCGGCGGAGCCCGAAAAACGATCGCTGGCGCGATTACGGAGCCCAGCACCCAACGCAGCGTGGCATTCAGGAGCTCTGAAGCTTTTGTCTTGTTTCAAAAATGCGAACCTGTATGGTATCGTACTAATTTTACATACAAATGTTATGTTTCGTTCGTAAATAGCATTTCAGAGCGGGGAAGCGACTCAACCCAACGTTGAAAGCGGAGTAATGCCCTTATGATTCCGTCACCACGTGCAAGTAAGTTTACTGTGCTTCCTGTGTACATGTATGTTACTGGTGGTGCAGTCCTGATCCTTGTCTATGTGATACGTTGTCTCCAGCGGTGAGGGGAGCTTGGCATGGGGGCTGGCCGAGAGCGATTTTCTTTAGCGGTCGGTCATATTGATGTCATGTCGTTCAGTTGATAAATTACCAGGAGTCTTCCACGATAAAAAATTGAGCAAGATACAATATCACTTCACTGTCGATGATGCCATGCGCGCGAAACGGTCCCAAGTCCGTTTTCGGACACCCAATCCATGCCAATTGCGAGACCAAAGTGCATTGTTAAGCATGTGGGATCAACACCTTGCTACATCTAGCGGTTCATGAACTTCCTCAATTCTAGAAGCATCAAATAAGCATCGAGTGTAGATAGTCCGAAGAAGACTGATCTTTCATTGTCCCTCAAGAAGCTAAGTTCAGCCGGCAGGACTATCGTCTTTGGTCGAGAGCAATAGCTTGATGTGTGTAATGTGTAGGTCTGGTGGGCTGACGTAAGGGCTGCAGTGCAAATACATAGCAAAAGGCTGCAGTGCGAATAGCATCACTCGAGGAAAAAGGAGGGGGCTTACTACTGCGGGGTAAGGGCATATTGTCTTGGGCACCGATCATTGGAAGAACATCACCAGATAGCATAGAGATTTTATAGTACCTTTCTCTCTTATATACGTCCCTTCTAATATTACTTAGTAAAGGCTTTTTCAAGTTCTATCTAATTCAGTCGACTTAAATCTACTCGAATCAACATGTGCGATATCCAGGTTACAACGTATGCCAGCTGTAGCCGCAACCCTCATCACAACGTTAGGGGTGACTATCTACGATGTGCAGCAGCGCGAGCTCGACCACATCAACAACTTTGTGTCCCTCTAAGTGGACAGCTGATGGACTTGCCTTTGTCCCTTGATGCTCAAGATACCAACATAGCCGGAGAGTGCCCAATTTGCAAGGGGCGGACGCCATCCAACTCCTCAGATTAATGATCGGTTGGTGCCCCATGTGATACTCTCGCAGCGTGCCCGAGCATATTGGCATGCAGTGATGTTGAGCTTCTCAAATTCACTAACTCTTTACTTAGTTCCAACTCGTCCGAGTCATGGGGGCTACATACAATTCATCTTTCTTTTTTACTTTGAAGATTTCGTATTCTATCTCGCTGTTGTCGATGGTTGGGTGTGATTTACAGCGGATATCCAGAACGATATGCATGTAAGAAGATTCGTTGGGGGCCATTAAGTGAGAGAAGAAATCGTTATTTGAGGGCTTAGGCCCGTATAGCTTGAAGAAACGCTCATTTATGGCGGCTTCCTCAAGCTCGTGTTGGACGTGAAAACGAAGAACGACTCGCTTCGGGTCCGACGCCATGTCAACGCTGAAGCTGGGCAGAATTGCCCACCCTAGCACAGTATTTTGTGTATAGCTAATTAAGGCGCAGTGTAGGTGCCGTCGCGAGGCACGTAAAGGATCGTGGCAGGCTCGGGAATAGCGTGAAGGTCGTCAACGTGGTAACGAATCGTCGCGTTTGAAGTTCTACAATCAGGGTCCAGAGGCCGGCTGGTCGTCGGAGAGCCTCTTCATTGACCGCGGTAGTAGACGTCGGTGTGCTGTAAGCTGATAATTGCAATAAGTCAGTGAAGTTGCAGCAAGAGGTAAACGATACTTCTTCCCCCAAGAGTGATCTACATCAGGATGTTGTTTTCGTTGTCGCTACGTTGAACGTCCAACGAGCTCGAGAAAAGGGTGTTCGAGATAATGCCGGGCCGCTAGCAGCCCGTCCAAAGCGTTCAAGAACCGCACCGGGTCCCAGAAGGATAGAGGATAGAGCACGCCGTTTGGAGATGTTTATCATTGGCTATAATGGCCGTCGCTCCTGGGCTGCTTGCTTGCGGGTAATGGAATAAGCCAACTTTACTACGAGTCAGACCAAAGGATAAGTCAAGCCAAACCAGCCGTGCCAGCGTCCGTAATGGTAAAACCTGCGCTAAGCCAAAATAGGACACATCCATGTCGGCGAAACCGTGCGGCCGTTTTACATAATTCTCGAGACCCGGAAATTTATTTCGGCCGCGACTACGTACGGCGGAATGTTTCTGCCATCTCCGGTAGAGTCGCTGATCTATCCAGGCGCTCCATGAACTGCGACATGCTCCAGTGGACTCTGGCTATTCCGCCAGCATTACCTCTATGCTGCATCAGATTTTTGACGCGACGTTCAATTCTTGCACGTTCGAGATGAGCCCTGGAGTAAATCAAGATGCAGTGCTGTCAGTCATTTTCCATTTGTTCAAGGATGAAATGGTCGGTCATTTTACTCTCCCTCATAAGAACTGAGAGATACCCGACATGTACCAAATGTCATCATGACCTTCAGGGTAGATCTTGTCTCAACGAAATTATTTCTTAGAGCTTGGACATGCTGCTGAAGGGCTGCACATCGACTCCAATGTAGACACATATGATTTGCTTCATCGCGAGTGCGAAAGCACAATCTCAGTTACAATAACACATCGTGAATTGATGCATCGAATGCTGTAGCCGACATCCAAAAGGCACCCGTGTTGCAAGAGATGTGTAATGAGTAGAAAGCAGCCCTGATTGCATTGACTCTGATGAGAGATGCACAACGAAGCTTATCCTTAGTTTTCTCGATTCTAGAAATATTAGCGTAGGGCAACTGAGATCAAACGATTCCTGTCTACCATGAGAACATTGAAGCTTCTCAGTCGCGTTCAGTACATCCATTCGGCTGGAAAAGCCTGGTCTTCGTATAAGCAGGACGGGCTGGCAGTGTATGAAGACAGTCGAGGGCCTATAGTTGAATTACTCGGCTGGATGCCTATGATCTTCAGTCTTGTTGCTGTTGCTACTTCAGCGTGGTAGAGTATTCTATCGCGGAACCCACTTGACATGGTCTCATCAAAAAACATGAAGGGTCAAGAACACCAGATTAAATCCTGCGCCACTTCTAGAGTATCGTTTCTCACCTCAGTGGATATTTGCCGCCGGTACTGGAATAAACTTGACTCGCAACGCAGGCTTCCACCATAGGAAATGCATTCTGCACTCGTTTATCCAATCGAGGTTCGGATCCAAAAGCTCCATATCATGCGCATAAACCATCTTGGCCAGCTGCAGTGCCATTTGCCCAAATGCGAATCTATCATCGTACGGGTCAGAAGATATGCTACTGATACGATAGACCTGAATGCATGGTGACTCGCTACGTACAGCTTTCCAGGACACACCCTGGGTCCAAGGGAAAATGGCTGGCTCGCGGATTTGACGTCGGTATTATCGGGGTCGACCCAACGTTCAGGCCTGAACTCGTACGGATCTTTCCAAAACCGTTCGTCGTGGGTAACGGCCCACGGGGACACGTAAAACTCAGTCTATAGAGGTCATTAGTTACGCAACTTATGCCCTATTTTTATTATTCTGAATGAACTGACACCCTTGGGAACATAGTATCCCTCGACCAAGACTCCAGGAGATACGCGTGGCGTACCCTGCGGAGCTGTCGGACATATGCGCAAACCTTCTTTGAGGACAGCCATAAGATACTCCAGCTTCGTAGTCGAGGCAATGTCGATGTCTTCGAAACATGTGTAAGCGGAGCGAACCTCGTCATTCAGCTTTTGATGAACCGTCGGGTTCTGAAGTATGAAGTAGACGATTGACGCCATGGCTGACCCGCTGGTCTCGCCTCCGGCCATCCTATTGTGAAATTGTAAGCAGAATACTTTAACGACTGCTAGTTATCTTGATCACAGCAGTGACATACGCCATGTTCCATGAATGTGCCTCCATCTCGGCTTGAGATACTTCGCCATTACGGACTTTGTCAACCACATTCGTTAAAAAGTCTTGCTGCTCACCCGCTTTTTGAAGCCGGCTATGGCGCATTGGATCGTTAGCGCATCATGTTTCCTTTCTCAAAGCCGTGGAAAAGAGTGTTATATATGTCACTCACGCAGCAGTCTTGTCGCGTCCATACTGAATGAGTCGGTCCCGAAAACCAACCGTCCATTTGGACGGAATACATTGAGCCAGGGTAACAAACATGGGGTATCGTCGCAGGTTGTCCATGATTGTGACCACATGCAAGAGGCCCAACATGGAGTCGAGCCAAGGGTGGGATGCTTCTGGATACTTCGTCAGCGGCTTGATATCTCCCAGCTGCAATACATTTGTTTTACCCCTTTCTATACACCCGAACGAGTCACCAAAGGCCATCTCGCCAAGTATATCAAAACCCAGGTAAATAAACCATTTGGCCATGTCGATACCCTCGTCATTGTTGCCCAGCTTTCCCAGCTTTTTCACAAACAAGTCGACATTCTTGTGCATTGTTGGCTCCTGTTGTGCTAAGCCCTTAGCCGACAATGCTGAAGAAAACAGGGCACGCTTTTCATGCGCCAGGACAGCATCCCGCTCAGTGCCCATGGATTGGATTTCAAAGCCTGCACCAAACATGTCATAGAACTCGTTCTTCAAGATCTTCGCCACACCCTTTTGGCTAGGCGTGTAGATTGCCTTCCAAGCCCCGGGTGAGCAAAAAGATAGCTCATTTGGGCTGACACGAAAGACATCGCCTGAATGCGATTATTTTAGATGGGTTACCGGTGGAAACAAAGACGTCCTTTCGATGTTTACTGACCGTAGCGTTTATGGCAGTCCTCGATATGGCGATGAAAGCGGCCATCCATCGAGCGGAAAATACGCCATAGCAGCGATGCGCGCGCCCAAAATGGTCCTGGAAAATTGCGTAGTGGGTGGAAATACAAGTTGTAGATCATATACCCAATGGTGTGTGCGAGAGCCTGCTCAGTATCCCTATATTCAGCAATCCAGCCGAAGCTCTCTTGATGAGCTTGTCTAAAGACTTACAGCAGCCAAGAAGACCCTTAACATGAGTCCGATTGAGAGCTGGGCGTTTTGTGCTGTCAATTGGTCTTGCAGCGAGATCAAGATGCTGTTGCTCCAGCGAGCCTCGAAAGATGCGTTGGTAGCTTCCATGATAGCGATGAATCTAACCGTAGAACTAGATTCTAACAGCCTCCAGTGATAGATTAGAGCCAAGTAAGTAGAATGCGCGATGTAGCGGAAAGAGTGATGTTTGATCTGGAGGGGATATGAAGGCTGGTATGTTTGAATGAATCTTGGAACTTTGACGCGAACGCACTTGAACTGTGGGCTCGAACGCTTCAACGGGCTACTGTGCAGTAGGAATGCTAGGAGCGATTCATGTTACTTCGGTACTGCTGTAGGATGCCAAGGTTTGTCGGTGCCTGCCCCCCCTTCAGGCTTTACGGCGGCGAAGCGAGCGTGATATATGCTAGGAAGCCTACAGCGGGTTGCTGCCTATGAATGCAATCATGCCTATGCTGATTTCGAAAATCATGCGTAATAGCTGTTGCCTGATGTCATCAAGCATGTTAATGGCCAAGGACGTCTCGAACCGACGTGAATACTTGGTCTCAGGTAGATGACATTGGTACCAGAAATTCCTGGTGTTACGCATCAGATTGTGGAGATTCTCTTGCTGTGCAGTTGGAAGTATAACAAGGGTAGAAGTACAAGTCTTAATTACCGAGGCCTGTCCTCATAGTTCCACACCATGGGTAGTGGCCGGTTGTAGGGCCGGTTGTGGCTGAGGCCCACAGAACATAAGCTTTCTGTAATCTCATGTCGAGGGTATTTGCATTCACCTGCTAAGGAGGTCATACCCTTGACAACGAAGTCAACCGGGGTTACGGCACAGTGTTGTGGAGAGCATCCTTCCCCAGGCCGGCCCGGTCGTTTCGATCACCGTCTCATTGCCTTGTTGTCACATGTGTCTTTTGCCGACGCTGCAGAGTGGACAGGCACGACAGGGTCGGAGTTTTCCCGAGCCCTTGCGCCACTCCGCGCGGCAGGCCGGGAACAGCGGCCCGTGCCTGCCGCGCGGAGTGGCGAACTTGCCGCTCACACACAATTCATTACTTGCGCCTTTTATTTACCGCTCCCCAGGCGATGCGGCAGTCGCATACTAAGCTGAATCGTTACGGGAGAATCGGGTGGCCATGACAGGTTTGAGTCACCCTCGTACCATGAGGGCCAATCCTGAGCGAAGGACGCAGCCTCAATTTTGCGAATCCTGCTCGGTAGTTCAGCTGGCATTTGATCCGTTTCCGCCTGGTTGTTTCGCCAAAAGTGGCCCCGGGCGAAGGCGGCGGTCTGCGCTTACGAAGCCTGCATGTTCATTACCGAGAAGGGTTAGCATCGAGCGGATCTCCCTCGTCAAGTAGGATTTTGAATGACTCTCTCTGCTCGTTGGTACTATATGTGAAATAGAGGCATCATCAAATTAAAATACTCATTGCAGGTCTGGCGAAACCCGTAAGCCCCATTTGTCCCGCGATACATGCGCAAATGTAGTCGTTTGTCTCCATCATTTGCGTTCATGTCCTCCGCCGGGTGATTGAACTCTCGAAGCTGATCGCAGGGGCCTCCTAGACTACATAAATCCAGCCCTTCCTCGCGGACTTATAGTTCACCATCAGATGTAGCACTGCGTTGTGTTTACGATTTTGCACTCTTGTGTATACTTCACACGTACGATTCTTCCACTTCCAATCTTTGCACGCATCAAAATGTCTCCATCGGCTTTGGGTGTTGAGGTTTCACCCTCCTACCAAACTTATCAAGACCCGGCAGGTCGCTCTTTCGCGCCGCCTCCTGCGCCAAAATCCTCCCAAGTTCCAAGTGACCTACGACCGACGACCTTGGAGGCACGCAAGCATCCTGATGCCAGTGAGGTCGTTGATCAGGTCAATTCATTCTTCCTGCAGAACTGGCCATTCCCGTCAGACAAGCATCGGCAACGATTTGTTGACGAGGGATATGCCTGGTTCGTCTGCCTCAACTGTCCCCTATCGCTCGATGAGAGGATGCACTGGGGCTGCCGCCTCCTCACGCTCGGATTCCTGATAGACGATTTGCTGGACCGCATGAGCGTTGAAGAGGGCGTTGAGCACAACGCCAAAGTTATCCAATGCGCACGTGGCAC
The DNA here is from genome assembly GCA_018831705.1 of Torrubiellomyces zombiae. Lineage (NCBI taxonomy): Eukaryota > Fungi > Ascomycota > Sordariomycetes > Hypocreales > Ophiocordycipitaceae > Torrubiellomyces > Torrubiellomyces zombiae. The sequence goes on from JADHZA010000260.1 coordinate 13,824, forward strand.
CATGACACCCGATCGAAATCGGCCAGCGGAGTGGATGATGTACGACCTATTTGAAGACATGAGAGGAGTAGATAAGCAGCTTGCAGACGAGCTTCTACAGCCTACGATTGACTTTTTAGTTGCACAAGTAGACGGCAATCGTAACAAACCCATGAACCTGGAGGAGTACTTTCAGTATCGTGATGCGGACCTTGGGAAAGGGTGAGTCAGCCAGCAAATCACCCCAATGTGGCGTTGGCATGTTGACGATAGCAGTCTACTTTCGGGAATCATGCGATTCTGTGCCGGCCTCTACATGACCCCTGAAGAGCTGGAGCTCGTGAAGCCAGTTGAAGAGAACTCCATGAAGCACATTACTGTTGTGAACGATATTTGCAGCTTCGAGAAGGAAGTTCTGGCCGCAAAAGATGGCTTCGAACTCGGTGGGCTCTGCTCCTCAGTACCCATCATCATGAGCCTGTGTGGCGTGAATGAGACAGAAACGAAGCGTGTCATGTGGCAAATGGCACGGGCCTGGGAGGTGCGCCACTTCGAGCTTGTCCAGAGTATCCTCGCGAAGCATCCTAGCCAAAGCCTCGCCAAGTATTTCAAGGGTCTGGAGCATCAGACGGCTGGGAATGAGTTGTGGAGTCTGCTAACACCGCGATATAATAAGACTGGTCGGCTGGCATTCACTGAAGGCCGTTGATTCTGTTACATGGTGATGGTCTTGGCGTATATGTAGCTCGACGTCTCTGGACGATAGCTTAATGCAACGCAGACGGTTGCATATCTTCGAACGACCCTGAGATCTGTTCTGTCTCATCTATCTTGGAACATAAACAATGATGTGATTATGTGACTGCCAATTCATAACGTGGAGTGGTTACTGGCCCTGGCGAACCCGTAGTCTGGGGCTACTGTGTTATGTTAGTATGTAATCATCTTGCATCGGACATATATCGTCCGGCGAGGGCATTCTGCTCAATTCCTTCCATGAGTCATCCTGCGTCGGGGTCATCTTCTCGAATCGGGTAAGCCGAATCATCTGGCAGAATCTCGAAGGATTGTGAGGATTGCAAGGATCTGTAAGGTTTTGGATCCATGCATTAGAGTGTACCCGCCGTCACAAAGACCTCGAAAGCCAACAGACGTGAGTGGATACAGACATTACAGGGACTTTTTATTAAAATAGAAATCTGGTTGGTCCGGGAGCATCCCTATGAAGTAATGATTCATGTCGAACCCTCATCGCTCCTCGGATACATGTATTGAATGCTGTGTATTGTAGATGACCACGTGATGACCTACCCTCGCGCCTACTGTCCAATCACAAAGAACGCATTATACATATCGACGCTCTCATACAGATTTCTACTTACTCTGTTCAATGCTTTATTGCCCGCTTTAGCTTGAAAACGGCATTGTTATCATTTTTTCCCTGGAAGATACCATTCCAGCCTTAGGTGGCAAAGAGAAATCTCTTACCTACACGACTGCACTGTCAGCTACGAATCGGTGACGGGTTGAGAGTACCATGCTTCTCACAACAAGGCCTGCAGCCGCATTAGTTCTTCTCTTGGCCCTGCTCTATGGCTTTCGCCGAATACTGTGCCGCCTCCGCTACGAGATTGGCCTCCGCCGACATGGATGCAAACGACCGCCAACTCCTCGCTGCTGGGATCCATTTTTCGGCATAGACCATATTGTAACCCATCTTAAAGCCCGGGTGAATCATGTTGTTCTGCAGCTAGATCAAGCCAATTTTCAGAAATATGGTCACACAATCCAGAACCCCTTCTTTGGCCGCTTCGCTGTTCAGACAACCAGCGTTGATAACTTTCAGGCGATGATGTCGATCAAGGGCAATGGAGACTTCATTGCAGCGCGCGAGTGGGCCATGAAACCCATGGCTGGCTGCGGAATCATCGATACGGATGGCGAGGCCTGGGTATATCACCGCGCCATGGCAAAGACCATGTTTGCCAAGGCACAGATCAACGACCCTATCGCGTTTGGCGCGCATTTCGAGAGAATGATGAAAATTTTACCACGAGATGGAGCCACTGTAGACCTTCGGCCCCTGTTTGATAAGCTGAACATGGATGCGCAATCCGAATTTTGCTTCGGCGAGTCCGTCCACGCCCTTGCTGCCCAGGACGATGGTCCGGGAAGGTTCATGGCAGAGTTGAACAATGCCATGTTCGGTACAGGGAAACGGTTGTTTGCCGGACGATGGTCGTGGCTGATACAAGACAAGTCGTACTGGCACTCTTGCAAATACGTCAGGGCGTATATGTCCCAACTCATCGACGGGTCTCTCGAACGGGCGAAATCACAAAACGATGACAAGAAAAATAGGGTCCTCGTCTACGAATACGCGGAGAGAGCCACGTCTCGCGAGCAGCTTATCGACATGCTCTTTTGCGTCTTCATGCCGGGCAAGGATACTCCAGGAACTTTGCTGGGCCATGTCTTCTTTGCGTGCGCTAGAAACCCCAGCGTATGGCAAAAGCTTCGCAAAGAGGTGTTGGCGAAAGATATCGACTTGACCAAGCTCACCATGAGAAAGCTACAATCTCTCAACTACATGCAATGTGTGCTCAATGAAACTCTTCGTCTTTACCCCGTCCTGGACCAAACGGCACGCACCGCAAAAGTCTCTACTACCCTTCCTGACGGGGGCGGATCTTCTGGCTCATCACCAATTTTTCTTTTAGCGGGCACTATGGTCGTCGTCAATTTCTGGTGTATTAACCGACGACAAGACATCTACGGCACTGATGCGCACCTGTTCCGGCCAGAGAGATGGGAGGAGAACCCGGAACTTCTGAGAAATTTCAGCCCCTTCGGGCGAGGTCCAAGAAATTGTCCCGGCCAGAACCTGGCTCTTTTTTGGGTGGGCTACAGTCTCTGCGGCATGACACAGCGAATCAAGGCGGTTGAAAATAGAGATCCCGTGGATGATTTTGTCGAGGACATCGCGCTAACACACGGGAGCTTGAACGGTGTCAAAGTTGCGTTGACATTTCAATAGACGATAGACAGCTTGAGAGGTCAACCCATCGAATATTGTCATCTGTCATTATGTCGCTCCCGCGCGCATACTGTAGAGGGCGGGCGTAGCGCCCCTGACTGTGATCTGCTCTAGAAGTAGTCAAGGCCTGGATAATTGTACTGTCTTATAAGAAGAGCAGTGGGTGCTACATCAATGCAAAGCCACTCCCACGGATCTTACCATTGACTTCTTGTTGATTCTCCTCCGACCACTCACTGCTCGCGCACCGGTCACGACCTCATCGCCGCCATGTGGCCCAGCCTTTGAGCCCTTGACGCTCTTCCACTCAAACGATAGCGCCGGAATAATGCTAAAGCATGATATCGCTAGTCCTACATAGAATGTCGTCACGATGCTTTTATTGTATTGCTCCAAAACGGCTGGGAGCATCGTCTTAGGAACCCAGTTCCTCACATCCGTGGCGCCGGCGCGAGCAAGTTGATGAGCGATGTCTTCACCAATGACAATCGATAGATTCTTGACCATCTGCCGAATAAAGACATTTTGGGCGGCGCAGAGGAATATGGATCCGCCGAGCTGCTGTGCAAAGAACATCAGCGACGCGCCTACAGGCACGTCCTCGCCTTTGAGGACAACTTGTGCCGCCATGCCAGACTGCTGCATCCCTAAGCCCATGCCGAGACCAGCAATGATCTGGTAGCCGATCCACTCCGGCTGGCCGCTGTCGACTCGTAGAGTGACGAGGAGTCCAGCTCCTATGCTCATCAAGATGGAGCAGGCGATGACACATGGAGTATAGTATCCGACGGAGCTCACGAAGCCTCCAGCTATAACGCTAGCAACAACAAGTGCTAACACAAATGCTAGACCACGGATGCCACTTTGCAGGGCGTCGATGCCATCGATAGCCTGGAACCAGAGTGGGAGATAGTAGCCCACAGACAGCATAACGCCACCTATACATGCCGAGAACAGCATGCCGCCGACAATGGAACGCTGGAGAGCGATGCGTGGCGGAACAGTGGCCAACTGTCCACCGTAGGCCTGTGTCAAGATCCAAGTGACGAGGAGGACGACAAACAACACCGAAAGCGTGATGATGCGAGCGTCGCCCCAGCTATAGGTGCTTCCACCCCATTGTAGGGCAAGCAAAAGAGAGATGATAGAGGGAGCGAATAGCAAGTTGCCAAGAGGATCCATGCGGAGTAGTTTCGTCTTGAGTGGGAGGCTGGCATTCTGCGGCGGAGTGAGATGGAGGAAATAAACGATGAGAGCCATAGAAAAGCCGTCGATGGGCAAGTTGATGTAGAAACACCACCGCCAAGTAGTATGCTCATTCCTGGTGAACGCACCACCGATCAAGGGCCCGATGACGGATGAAACTCCGAAAATGGCTCCAAGTATGCCCTGGTACATGGGACGCTTTTCTAATGGCGCCATCGGGATCACGATGACGATGACGCCGGAAAAGACACCGGCAGAGCCACACCCAGCAATGGCCCTGCCGAGGATAAAAGTCATTGAGCTTGGGGCCGCACCGCAAAGAGCTGAGCCGGCCTCGAAGAGCAGGACAGCAGAAAGAAATACAGACTTGTGGTCCCAGAACAGGTATAAACGACCGTACAAGAGCTGCGTCACGCAGCCAGTAAGGACGTAGGCGCTGCCGTACCAACCAATGTCGGAAATGGAGTTGAATTCGTCGGTGATTTTAGGAATCGCCGTGGAGATGATGATACGATCCTAGAATGCCGCAAATATGATCCATTAGCGCAGGCTCTTTCACTCCACATACATGTATGTCTGCTGGATGGAGATAGTTCTTGACACGGGGATTCCAACCAATGCAACGAGGAACATGGCCATATAGAGCGCAAGCATGATTATCGCAAGCTCTCGACATTGGGGGTCCTTCAGGTCGTTGTGTTGATCCACGTCTTGATCCGAGCGCCTTCTGCTTTGGTCGTTGGTTGCTCCAAGATTTGCGCTGCCAGGATCGTTTGGAAGAAGAGCCATCTCTCGACGCTTTTCCTTTTCTTCCGTTTGTGAGCACGTCTCGATATCTTTGGCCATTGTAGTTCCTTTTTCCAGCAAATGGATCAAATGTTTGTGAGTTGCTGCTCTCTCTTATTCTTTGTACAATTTCCTTACTAGCATTCGCTCTAAGAGGTGGAAACATGTAAATAGAATAGGGTGAGACCGGTCACAAGATGATGACGAGGCGTCTTTCCATCTGGATATGAGATAGTGAAATCTGAAGGAGGAATCCGAAGGAGGCTACTTACAAAAGACCGGCTCAATATATAGTATAGTATGCTGTTTTCGCACAGGTATGGAAGTACAGTTACGAGCCGATGGGGAACATGCCGAAAGTTGCGAAAGTTGCGAAAACTCCGGCCACCAAAAATTTATGTGTGGGCTAATACAATGTCTGATTAGCCCGTCCCTTGCTCCGAACCTTTGCAGTAAAATTTATTATTATTCCTGCGAAAAGAAATTAGCCTCCGACTTCTGGTCAGTTGCCAATGAACGAACTCGACATGACTTCAAAAATTTTGGGAAGCTGTTGCAGAGTCTGTGAAATTAATTGCATGGAGACGGTCAGGCCCGATTCTACTTCAGGACCCAGAACCTCCAATGTAGCATCTTTTTTAGCTGGACCAACGGCTTCAAGAAGCACTATGCCGGATGACTCGTCTCCCGTCATTGCTATACTTGGCATTTCTTTGTTTTGATACGAGCCTGCATCGAAAGCTGATGGCACTTGTAAAGTACTGACTTCCAGAATCTGATTTTGACTGACGCTCGCTTGATCGGTGGCCTCCTGGTCGTGGGACAGGAGGCCATGTGTGGTGGAGTGGTCAGTATTTATCATACGCGAAGGCCGAGCTTTCAAGGTCGCAATAATTGGTGGTGGGATTGCGCTGAGATTGCGACGGGACAACTTGATCTCCTGTGCCGCCCACGACTGTAGGGTCAGATTTCTCACCGCAACGCAGATCTCACTTGTGTCATCTGACATCAACTCTGGATGGTACTCGAAAACATCGCCTACAAGGCCCCAGGCCTTATCCATAAGTGGCCCTGGAGTCTGGTTCCGGGACTCGATCAGCATAAACACAAAAGCATCCAGTTGGAAGAATGCGTCCAAATGCCAGGAGTAGTGGTCAAGGGCCGCCGTCGTTTTCCCCAGGACATCATATTCCACCATCTTCATGCTGGTGGCAAACAACATGTTTCTCTCCGCGGCTGGCATGGAAGCGCCATTGTCTGGATACAGGCAAGGATGGTGTGCAACCAACTTCATCTTGCAGATTGCTGAGCGAGCTCCGCCCGAGGCCAGCAAATGTAGTGGGATGGTCAGGTCGCAATATCTGAAATAGTTGCGCTCCACGTAATTCTCAAAATCGTCAATCAGTCTATCCTTTGTTTCGAGGGAAACGGCCGGACCATGGAGTTTCCGGCCATTAGCGTTAAGAAAGCGGCCCAATTCGTAGCGAAGGAAGCAAAATATCATCTCCGTCGATCCTTTCCGTGGCACGATGGAATCGGTCGTACCGCATATATCTTCATCATTGAGGTTGGATGGTAGGGGGAAATTGGAGCTATCCGAAAAGATCGGTCCTTGGTGCCTGACATTTTGCGCGCTGCGACCGTCGAGCAACAAGATCTGCCACCACACGCGCCTCCGCATCTCCACCTACAGCGCGGACATAGGGGACTGCTCCGTCCCGTTATGGAGGCCGAGTCGCTGGGCCATCCTCACGGCCAGTCCGGTAAGCAGCCACATTGCTTGTGGATCATGGAATTGTCGGACAGAGAGCTGGATGCATCATCTCGTTGGGATGCGGTTCTTATGTTGCGATATGAAGCACAGAAGCTCGCGAAAGAGTACTTACGAGATAAATTGTGAAAGTTTGCAGAAGCTCGAAGTTCAGGGTCGCTAGCAGTCCTGCCGCGGCGAGCGCTTGTGGACTTATCCGCAGATATCTTGCGAGCGCACTTCTTTTGGGCTCCCCGATCAAGGTAAGACATTCTTCATCCTTGAGGGAATTCACCGAAGCTGTGTAGATGGCAAACACGAGAGCCGTATCGGCTTTGCTCGGTGATTCAAGGTCCCTGTGATTCCCAGATACCATTAGATGGACTGAGGGTGGATGTATGACCTTGGAGAGAGGATGGATGTTTTTAAGAAATAGCTGCCATAAAGTAGATGCGATGTCGGACGATGGATATAGGTCACTGAAGTCTATTTCCTTATGGCGAGCACCAAGAATTATGCCAATCGGATCGCACAACGAACTCTGGCTGCTGAAAGAGTTTCCACCGGCATCATGGGCTTCATATGTTTGTGAGTTGTAGTTGAAAGAACTGGAAAGCAAGTCAGCCTCGAGGAAGAAGAATGCAATATCGTTGACGGGTTCCTTTCATATTACACGACAAGCTGGGGTAACGCTAGATGCAAGAGTGTTTCATTGGTCCAATCTGATCAAGTGTGTCAAGCCCATGAGTCAATTTGAGGTGATCAAATTGATAGCAAGTTACCCTGATCAAGATCCCGCATTGCGCAACTGCAAGGTAGAAAGGTAAATGTATCACGAGTATGACCAACCTCGTCGTTCAGCCCATGCCACAAGTTTCTTTCAATGTTAAGAGAACGGATCAGTGGGACTGAACAATAAAGTCAAAGCCAGGCTAGAGAAGCTCACTGAGTGAAAGAAGGCACGGCCGAGGGCGGCTCCCCGGGTTTTTGAGTCGGGCTAGTGTTCCCGTGTGATGTCGGAGGTCTCTTGACATGCTGCGTGGGCATGTGACGCTTGCGAGGAGTGTAAGGGGCCCGGACACTGGGTATACACGTGGCTCCGGATTCCAGGCAGCTGGAACACGGAAGCTTGCGGTTGCAGCGACTCTTTCGCTTCTTACACGGGACACAAGAGTACATGTAGTCCAGCGTCTGCGGTGAGGCAGACGACTGTGCAATCACGCCACTCGGAAGATGCGGAAGGCCGCTCCAAGTGAGAGTTGGACGACGAGGGCAAAGGCGGCTGTTGCGACATGGTGAGCTGAGGGAAGGTAATTGTCTTCGGAAGATGTAGTGAAAGCCCAGATACCCCTATTCCGATGCCATATTCAAGACACTATCGGCATGGCAGCGCGACAATAGGCATACTATAGACTGAGAAGGAGACGTAAAATAACGAGGTAATGTAGGTTCCATACTTTCTGCGCGGCAGTATTCGGGGGTTACGATAACACATTAGTGGCGTGATGCGTGCAGCCGACGAGCGGCTAACGGCAGCCATACAGTGGGTCAACGATGTGAACTTCCACTACTTACGTCGCAGACAAAGTGTCTAAGAAGGCCTCATATTACCCTCGCCCAAAGCCTAGTAAGCTAAATATTGATCTAAAACAAAAGTTTCTGTCGACTCCACGGTTGATGAGCCTCCACTGTAGCCGTCTAGTTGGTGACAAAAATCTTCCTTCCTTCGGAGAATTCGACTATCAGAAGATTTTGAAGCCTCCTGGAACTCCTTTTCGGAAGAACTCGTCTGGATCATACTTCTTGCTGACTTCTTGCATCCTCTTCTTGTTATCCGCACCATACGATTCCCCGATGTTTTGCAGCTTGGAGCTGGATGTGTAAACCATGTGTTTGTATGGCGCTGCTGTACCTCGCGCCTTGGCATCTCGATCCATCTCTTGCAGAACGGACTGCGTCGCTCCCAGAATTCGATCGTCGTCTTCCTTCTTGGACCACCAACCCAGCAACAGGATGGAGATGAGCGAGCCGCTCGATTCATTCATTCCGAGTGAGTTTCCGCCATCAATGCTGCACCTTTTCAACATTGACGCGGGATAAGGCTGAAGTGTGAAGCCCATGCCGAAGCCTTCGGCTGTTTTGAGTGGCTCTATGGCCTTGTGGAATTTTTCCGAGGCCTCCAAAATGGTTTCCACGTCTGGCTTGACCGTCGTGTTCAAGTAAACGTATCTGACCGATTTCATAGCCATGGCCTTTTGCTCTTCAGCCGCTTCTGTTAACGTCATCCGACGCATGGAGTTGAGCGCATCAATCTGTGATTCGACCTTGGTAAACGGCTCGAGAACGGCTGGGTTCTTCTCGTCTCGCGTATAATAGAGCTGGTTCAAGCCAAATATGCCACCCATTTCGGCGAACAACGGGCTATAGGCAGTGGTGACCATGAGGTGAGTGAGGTCGCTCGCATCAGGGCGTTGGATCTCCTTCACCAAAGCTTCGACTTGAGAGCGAAAACTCTGGGGAGGGTAGAACACGCTGCCACCCCAAAATGGCCCTTGCTCGAAGGTGCGGAGATGAAAACGGGTAACGATACCAAAGTTATTCCCGCCGCCACGCAAAGAGCGATAAAGATCGGGGCGCTCATTGGAATTGGCGAGGACAATCTCCCCAGAGGCGAGGACAACTTCAAACTCGGCGACATTGTCGCAGATAAATCCTTCACGCGAGGAGAAGAAGGAGAGACCACCTGGAGACTCATCAGCTCGAGCAACGAATAGCATACCATGGCTAGAGCCAGGCTTAAAATGATACGAGGAAAGGAAAGGAAAGGCTAGGGCCGTAATACCTCCCAAGCAGAGGCCGCCGATTCCGCCGGCTGCGGAGCGACTGCCGGAAACTCCAAGTCCATGCTCCTGAACTTTTGCGTACACTTCACCCCAGCGTTCTCCGGCGCCAACAGAGGCGATGCCATCTTTGACTTCTACGCCGCGAAGGTCGCGTAAGTCGAGGGTGATGCCACCTTCAATGTTCGAGCACTCTTCAAGGGGTTCCTGGCCGGCGCCTCGCACGGCGAAACGAGCATCGCCGCTGAGAACAAAGGGTCGTATCGTGCGGACAAACTGGGAGACTTCTTCTTTGGATTTTGGTACAACAATGATTGCGGGCGTCATCTCAGATTGTATTAGTGAGATGTAGGACTCGTTGAGCTCTTTGAACTTGTCGCTGCCGGCAAAGTGAACCCCATTGGGGAATGCCTTCTTTACGGCATCAATCGCCTCAGACGACGCCATCGTGAAATAAACTTGAGCGTACGAGTTTGGAAGAACGACAACAGGGCTAGAGCTTTGTTAATTTGATGAGCAAAACTGCTTCCACGATCGAGGAATGTGACAGGCTTATAAGCTAGGGGTGCTTAACAGTGCCAGCTAGGCACTGGGATTACTCACTATTACTACTCTTATTGAAGAATAACGCCACCTCCACTTAACATGCTTCGACCAACGCCTTAGCATGGGTGCATGGTTACAGTCGGGTGCGTCGGTCCAACTTTGCCCTATTAATGTGGAGGCGCTCCACGTGCTAAGACGAAACTCTTTTCTTGCTACGGAGTACTTCATATCAATTGGGAGACAAGAGCAAGAGCACTTCCCAAAGTACTCTCGATATGCATGCTTCAGGATTGGGCAAACATACATGTAGGGTCTTCTGCGTCGACACGCCTCGCATCTTCTCCAAGTCTGCGTGGACTGCATTCACATGTATTGATCGTCTGGGATGGGTGACTTCAAGTGGGCCTGGCAGTATGCTTGCAGTTCAGAAGGTAATGTGCTCTCGGAGGCTCGGCCTGGAAACGGGCACATTCAACAACCGACCTTCAACTGTATGCCCTAGACTGGGACTACTCACAACATCCGTTGGCTGACCGCAAACTGGAAGGGCAGCCTAAGCTGCATGTAGTTACATGCAGGGCACGGCTACACATACAGTGGGTCGAAAAATGCAGACTGGAGGTTTTAACGCTCAATTGCACTGACGGCATAGTTACCAATCCGTCGGTGTAATCAAGCCGACCCTTCAACCTGGTGAGCCAACGCAGAGATCACAACCTTCAATACATGTAATACGTTGCATGGGCCCGGCGACCCATACGAGTACAAATATTAGAGACAATACAAGGGTTAATACCAGTCGAACATGACGCGGGAGATGCCTGTCTCTTTCTCCAAACTTGGAGGCTGTCAGGCTCAACCGCTCGGCGGTCAACGAGCCAGTAGCACCAGACCTCCGCGCGAGATGCGGGCCCCAATGCATCCATCAAATGGCAAATATCGGCCTGGCGGGGTGCTCGTTCTCGTTGGCGTGGTTGGATAGGACAAGATTGACACTTTCACCCTAGTATGCTCGTGATTCAGCAGCACGCAGTAGCATTGTGCTCCGCTTGTGCTAGCAGTTTCCTGAGACTTGAGATATGCCGAAAGTTTCCATCTTGTGCATGGACGACGCATGATGCTCGTTACGTGATATACGGTGATAACGAGTCAATTCGTCAGGAAAGGCTTCAGCGGCCACTACAGAGTATTACTCGTAGCAGTGGGGCAGCCATTCCCCGTCTGGTGCAGGCCTACAGGTACATACCCCCAGAACCCCAGTACTCGCACCCTACTAATTCTAGCCTGGTGTAAGAAGTTAACATACACACTTCAGGGAAATACTGCCTACGAAGCCGTTTACCTGTAGTATTGTTCACTCCGTCATGGCGTAGTATCTCTACTCCTCACTCCTTTCATGTACCTTAATTCATCCAGGCTTCGTCGTTCGCCACTGCACTATACACTAATATGGCCTCCTGGTCGGATCAGGATCGCCTACTCCAATGAATGACTTGACGCTGGCTGATCACCGACACCGGACGTTACGTCATTTGTGACATCAACCTCTTCTCCGCAAAAGCACGCCACGCCTGGCCCTGACATTTTGGAATCCTACATCATGACCTGAATCATTTTGCGCAAATGAATGGCCTGGTGCACGCTGCGCTCTCATGGTCATATCATTGAATATCCGTTATGATGGCCTCTCCCTGTGCAGCGAATAGCTCCGAATTCAGTTCAGGCAACACCGTCGAGCTGGCTGGTCGCAACGGCGGTCACAGCCAGCAAGGATGTGACGCAGAGTCGGGAAGTAATGAGAGGGATGGAATTGATTCGCCTCCCTCGTTTCCGCCTACAGATCGCGGCTCTGCCGCTTATACAGCGCTGGCTTGTTGCACTATCGCCCAAGCTCCAATTTGGGGTATGCAAACTTACGTTTCCGACTCGAATAATGTCATTGGTGTGACACTGAATTGCCTCTAGGATATTCTGTCTCGTACGGCATCTTCCAGCAATATCTCAGCAGCTCCAAGACCGGGATCCAAGGGTCGCCTGGCTCATTTGCCACCGTGGGGACTTCTCAAATGGGCATCATGTATTTGATGATGCCCGTGGCTTTCTGCTTCCTTCGATGCTTTCCCCATTTCCAGCGTTGGGCGGCCCCCATCGGCTTGGTGCTGTCGACCGCGAGTTTGGCTGCATCGGCGTTTGTCACATCGGTCGGTGGACTGATTGCTACACAGGGCGTGTTATACGCGATCGGGTGCGGGCTTCTTTTCAGCCCCGTGTCGACATACATGAACGAATGGTTCGTCGAGCGGAAGGGGCTGGCTTATGGGATCATGTGGAGTGGCAAGGCTGCTGTTGGATCCCTCTGCCCATTCGTCTTTGAGCTCCTTCTACGTCGATTTGGACTCCGCGTCACCGTTCTGTCCTGGGCGGCTGCGTCTGCGATATTGACTTGCCCACTCCTAGTGTTTCTCAAACCCCGGATACCAGTATCCCAAGCATCCCGGGCTCCGCCAATGTCCTTTGTCTTCCTTCGCCGCACCCCGTTCTGGATGATGATGATCGGAATCATGAGCCAATCTCTGGGCTATGTCATGCCAAGCACTTACATGGCCAGCTATGCTTCGACCATTGGCTTACCCTCGGTGACTGGGCCATTACTGGTGGCGTTGTTTTCGCTGGCCTCGGTGCCTGGCGCAATTGTACATGGTCTTCTGGGAGACCGACTCTCTGCGACGAAAGTCATACTTATCTCATCCTTTGGCAGTGCCATACCCGTCTTTCTTCTATGGGGCCTGAGTCGACACCTGGCTAATTTGGTCGTCTTTGTGGTGTTTTACGGCTTCTTCGCGGGAGGCTTCAGTTCCACATGGTCGAGCATGATGCGGGAGATAAAACAGCATGACACAGCTTCAGACACTTCCATCATATTTGGGATGCTTTTGGGCGGACGGGGCGTCGGTTTTGTGCTTGGAGGTCCCCTGAGCGGCGCATTTATGTCTGCTCGCGCCGCTCTTGCGGGTGAAGCGTTGGGCTACGCTACCAAATACGGACCGATGATTCTATGCACAGGAGTCACCGCCGTCTTAGGGGCCTGGGGCTCCTACTGGAAGCTGCTGCAGCAAGCACAATCGCTTGGATACGCGATCAGCATGCGGGCTCGCTGCCCGTGATCGAATCTGGGCAGCATGATAGTGGATGCATCGCGTCTGCACATACCGGGAATATGATTTCAGAAAAGCCAATTTGGGCACGGTGTCTTTGGGGACGCTGTGAGAGCGCTTGTCAAAGTATCCCAGGAAAGGATCAAGCCAGTTTCCACATAGACTGCAGGTACCTATTTGCAGTATGTAAGGCAGATGACGTACATGTACCGTGTGGTGTGAAGCAGGCGGACAAGAGCAAGACTGGCTGATGTGAATAGACAAAAGCTCTCTAGGCTCAATCCAACAGGCAGTGAAGCACCCACGAAAGCACTCATTGGACAGATAGGTAAGGTATATAATACTATAAAGGTTCAGTAGAACCTCCGTTGCTCGACGGCATCCTCTCCAAAGCGCACGCTAAGGGCGGGTGGGTGGCACGGTAGGGGCGGAAACGTGGCTGCTCGGTAGGGAGCTACTCCACCGTGCCCACCTAAAGCTACAGCAGGGTTTCGGAGGGGGGCAGAGCGTTGCCTCGCGAGCCGCAATCCAACCACCCAACCCCAAACCTGCATCCCACCTTCAACGTGCCAACAGCATCAAGCTACAAGGTTCAGCACCAAAGCCTTACCAGCTGGTACCAAGGCATTGAGACTCTTTTTCGGCTCTTTTGCGCTCCATTCTCTATTTTCAAGACCGCACGGCGTACAATGGCCGTCGCGAAAAAAGACACCGAGGCCATTCAATATGCGAGGACGCTATCCAACGTCCCGTGGTGCGACGATTACGAGAAGATGATATCCGGCGTCTTATACGACGCTCAAGCACCTGAGCTTGTTCTTGGTCGCTTCCACGCGAGACGTCTTGTCAACAAATACAACAATTACTTTCCGGACGATGCTACTCCACAGTCTCTGGTTGATGACCGAGAGCGTATGCTGAAGCATCTCTTCGGCAAGATAGGCTCGACGCCCTTTATAGAGCCTCCCTTGAATGTAGACTACGGTTGCAATGTGATAGTAGGAGACTCCTTCTATTCCAACTTCAAGTAGGCCGCTTACCGTTCCCGAGAACGGCTGTTACCATTCCCAACTCGGGTTCTTGATAATGAGCTAATCAGCGGTCACTCAGTCTCGTTATTCTGGACTGTGGCATGGTTCACATTGGCAACCGCGTCCAATTCGGACCCTCCGTCTCGATTCTTACGGCCACTCATGAGACGGACGTGACTTCACGACGAAATGGTATCGAGTATGCAAGCTCTATAGTCATTGGCGACGACTGTTGGATTGGCGGTAACGCTGTCCTGATGCCAGGCGTTTCAATTGGAAAAGGCTGCACGATCGGGGCCGGCAGTGTTGTCACTAAATCTGTGCCAGACTTTTCGGTGGCAATTGGTTCGCCAGCCAAGGTCGTGAGACGGGTTGAGCCCGTGCCCGATATGTGAGCCTCTGCGAGAGTGGCATGGTTCAATGTCCCCACACCTTCACTTGACGCCGATGCGCACCTCCTATATTTCCTTCAACTCTCTTTCAACATGGACTGCAGATAATCTTGCCAACCTCGGCATTTCCGTGGTATTAAATAGAGTCAAACTCATTTCGTGTCGAGCTCGCAGTGTTCTACAACTGCGCGGAGCATTCCAGCAGCTTTGGCCCCCAAGCGGCTTATAAAACTCCGCCTGCATCTGCCTCAAGCTGCCCTGTGCTTGCAAGGCTCGTCTCCAAAATAGTATGGACGGGGTGCATTATGGAAGAAAGTAACGGAGGTCTACAACTTGACCCCGAACTGGGACAGAATTTTGGGCAGGGTCATTGAGAAATCTTCACATCGTGTTCGCCATTCAAGTTGGACGTTCAGGATTGCTTTCTTTTCATGTATATGTTCAATGTTGTGTAAAGCTGTGTCATGAATGTGCCTTGTGGATACGTAGATTTTCTCTTGTAACCGATACCAGTTCCATCCGTCCCCCGCAGATCTCTTTCAGGTCTTTGCCACTTGCATCATTGTCATAAATCCATCTCAATCCTTCATAGCTCAGCTCTGTCGCACATATCTATCGTAGGATTGCAGGAGCGTAGCTCTGGTTTGGGGACACAGTCTTGCCGCCAGCCAGCTGTTTGTCGGTATAGGCTGGGAACGCAATCAGCTTATGCTTGTTGTCAACCACGGCGAGGGTCGTGAAGCCCTTGTCCGGCCCGAATTGTCCGCTCCATCCACTTGTGACGGTAAAGTCGCCGCAATTGGCCGGGCCGCCGTTGGCCTGAGAAGCAGGGGTTTTGCCCGAGTTGGCAACAACGAGTTTGCAAGGCGTCTTCTTCACATTCTGAACTTGAGTGTTGATTGTGAAGGTCCACGAGCAAGAAGTGTCCTTGCTGTTGCACTGGCGAGCCAGGCTCTCGATGATCCATTGTGGAACTGCAGCCATCATGGTCGTCGAGGTGGCAGCTGGGGCGGCCACGGCCGACGACGCGGCGAGCACGGAGGTGATGAGAACCTTGGTAAGTTGCATGGTGAGAAGTGCTTGTCTTGTTCGAGATGCAAAGGTGACTGATGTAAAGCAATATTTGGAGAAAACAGAGGTGAACAGTGTGAATTGTGCGTGTTGAATAGCAGAGAACATTACACAAGACGCGGAAGAAGGGGCCTTTTTATAGTTTGGGGGATACATATAATACACATAGTCAAGAGACATGCTTCAGATCAAGCTATCAGCCACTAACGTATACGGTAGCTTGACGAGCGTTGCTGCGGCCAACAAACTTGTGATCATCATCATTCTGGAACCCTGAAATTTGGCGTCCATGGAGATCTAGCAAGCGCCACTCGATCACGGGTCAGCAGTCATCCAGGCCCACCTCGTATAAGCCGGCCTATACTCTGTCATCTCGTAAACAAAAAGAATACCCAAGACGTTGCGACGCTGATGACAGTCGCGATAGCCAGCTTCTGATGAACAGGTCGTATCAAGGTAGTGAGAAAGAAAATTCCTCGTATTTCGTCGGAACGCCAGGAGACCGAAGACATAAGACGAGATACACCGAGAAATGCCAAGGATGCATATCAAAGCTACACCGAACAAAGTATGTATTAGCTTACGATGGGTCCAGCTGCCGGACGTATGACATCAGAATCTAGAATCCGGTGACTGGAGCGATGGAAATTCAAGCGGGGGGGCGGTGTCAAGGTAGACGTTTCCCTGCAAGATCGAACAGAATTAGGACAGCAAACAAGTCGGCTCTCACGCATTCCGGCTTGCCGGCCGGAGAAGCCCATCTCCACTTTCACGATGTTTCCCGTACGTTTGTACATACTCGTATGCATTGATAAGGTGCGGCATTCCAGTGGCGATCCAATTGCCGATGCTTCTAAGCCCATCCTGCAGCCACAATACGAGGGCTTAGGGGGCTGGCTAATTGTGTCGCTGGGAGGCTGAATGGGCTTCGGGCGCCAAGGCGGGACGGCAGTCCACTACCGAGGCTGCAAGGGAAGAATTGAATGCGAGACAAACATGCAGCTGCGAACCAGCCGTGCATTTTGTCGATGCGATCTCGTTTGGCGACAAACTACTTCGTCCCATACATACAAGTATTGGAGGGCTTGAGAAGAAACCTCCGTGCTTGTGAGGTGCAAGGATTGGCCGGTACATGTACGTTCGAGTAATTACATGTAATGACAGTTGAGAATACATCGAGGGCTGCCTACATGTAAACAATGTGTTCCTTTTTCGCTATGCCGTTACCTGTGCAGTCTTCCGCTCTTCCTTTACCATGCAAGGACGTTCAAGATCCGTAAATGCAGCTACGTACATGTATACCGCGCCAAGGAGAAGAGGCTGGCCGAACCCTTCTAGGATTCATGATTGCAAGGCTCTTGCTACTCGCCGAAGGGATTGTAATGCACAATAAATTTGGCAAAGACCAGGAATACTGATCTATCATTTATCTCAACAAAAAAACCTCCGGGTCAACTTCCATGTTCGGGTAAAGGCGGGCGCCCAGACATTGGGCGGCGAAGCAGATTATGCGCCACAGTGCAGTCCCCGTGGTCCAGGCTCACCCGTTCACAGCCAGAGAGATTATGGGGACATAAAGGCCCGAAATCCCCTGCCCCGACGTCATGAGCAGAACGCGGGGGAAACTACAACTTCTGGCTACGATCCTCCGCATTTAGCTACAGGGTATGCCCTCCCCCCAGCCAGTGCACCTCGAACCATTCGCAATCGGGACAGAGCCAGTCGTTCACGTCGTCATCCCCGACTATA